>VZSC01002963.1:0-88811 GCA_013398225.1 Steatornis caripensis
GGCACAAGGTATGGCCAGTGTTAGAAGCTGTTACACCAAACGCATACACAACTACATGTGCTGAAATGTTCCTGTGAGCACGTCTTGTTCAGAACTACCAACAAACCCTTTTACTTTGACAAACTCCTGCGTAGGAGGAAATAATTTGGGCTACATGCATATGTCTATTAGCCTGTTCAGAATAATTAAATTGCTAATTGCTTATTTCTTTTTTAATACGTATGGTATGAATTTATTCATCTACAGAAATGAGAAGTACCACACAGAAAAAAAACCCTATTTTATATTTCTTTGGAAGCCTTATCCTTTATAGCAAGGAAAACAAGATAAGTAACTCTTCTGAACCACCTCTGTATGTAGGAATAGTTTTTCAAACTTTGGCAATGCTCTATCAGCACAATAACTGACAATCTGTCCTGATATTGCTCACAAAAAACTTCTCATATTCTTTTTCAAAAAGACCAACGGACCAAGACAGACTCTAGGCTAGAATGACAGGTTGATTAAAGCAGTCAGGCGAAACAGAGGTCTCTTAAATATAGCGAGCCAATGATGATATTCATAGCTAGGTATTGAAAGGCTTTATTACATGTAACATAGATGACTTGGAAAATGCTGCAAAATTACGTGCACCTCTTGTGTTAACAATATATCATTCCTTATCACTGAAAAACGCAGAGTGAAAAAAGAACTTACAGCAAAATTAAAAACTTTCAGCATACGTACGATAAAGTGAAATTGTTCCTGCAAACAGGAGATAGATACCCTGATGTATGCTTTTAAGTCTGCTGTGGCTGTTCGGCAGTTACTTTGATTTAACACATAAATTTCTTAAAGCATATTAAGACGAAAAAAAACTTTCAGGGAGAAGTTTCGGTGTGCATGCATCAAGACCACAGAACCGCCTTGCACTTTACATAGATATCACCTACTCATTTCAAACTTCCCATCTTTGCAACTATCACAAAATGCCTTCAAATATCAAAGGTATCTTTCCACTTTTAAGCTTACAAACTTAAAACAAGTACAATACAATAAATAAAAAGACCTGGTTATCTTTCTGATATATCTTCTCACACGTTTTTCAACCTAGCCATTTGACTCCCATACCACGAAGTTCAGATATGCATATTAATCACTGGGCCCCAAAAATATCTCTGGTTCCTCTATCACTTTACAAGAAGACCATTTCAGACCAAACTTAGCTGTTTTGCACAGTAAGCCGAAACATTTACAACTATTTTCAGGCAGCTGAAAATGACAAAATTCAGCTAAAGCCCCCTCCCCTCTCTCCCTGGCACATACACTTTTAAAGTGTGACTGTTAATAAACCAAAATACAGCAATCTAACACTGAGAACTTTTAAAGCTTTTGCTGAAAACACCTACCTTCGTATAATCTATGGTCAGCTTATTACAAGAGTTGACTTACTAGTCAAAATACTAAGAAACATCTGCTTCCACGGACCAGAGTTCTCTTTTTATGATAGGTTCTTGCTTTAAGCAAGCAATGAACATAGGGAATGCTTGTGTCCTGAAAGCTTACCTTCCAGTAAGTCTCTTGCCAGACCTGGTTCTGCCCCCGTGGACCGAACAAAGTCTGACAGGACTGCATCCATATCAAGAGTCATGTGATCATTTAGAGATGCTGCCAGACATGCAGCAGCAGCAGGACTCGCTGGTTGGCTAGAAGGCATCCATCTGCCAAGGAGAAAAAGAAACAGCTTTTCAGAATATATTCCAAAGTGATGTAAACCACGTTTTTCCTCTCTTCCCCAAAGACAACTATTAGAAATGCTAAAACATTCGAGTTACAGTATTAAAATAAACAGTATTTGTCATCCATCTCCGCCTTAGCCTAGAAGCTGTTGATCACTCACACTGGATGGTTTTCTTTCTTAACATTTCTTGTTTTTATTGATNACGTTTTTTCTCTCTTCCCCAAAGACAACTATTAGAAATGCTAAAACATTCGAGTTACAGTATTAAAATAAACAGTATTTGTCATCCATCTCCGCCTTAGCCTAGAAGCTGTTGATCACTCACACTGGATGGTTTTCTTTCTTAACATTTCTTGTTTTTATTGATTTTTCTTGTGTGCAGCTTGTAACTAATTCTGCGACTCAAAGACTCCAATCCAGCTAAATACAGGCACCATTCATTCAAAGCACAAACATCGTGTCATTGTCACTGCTCGTACGCTGAAATTTAGCAAGTATTTAAATGTTTGGCTAGCCTAGAGCTCTTTCGCCTTACTAATACTAACATACATACATCAGAGCTTAGTATTTGCTCTTCTATTTGCCTTGTCAGTACCACTTCTGTAATTTGCAGTTTCTCTACTGTACTGGGTCTGGTTGGGATGGAGTTAATTTTCTTTATTCATTTTCTGGAATTGTGGCTGCACCAGCATTGATAACACATCAGTATTTTAGTAATTGCTAAACAGCGCTTACACAGGCTCAAAGCCTTCTCTGTTTCCTACTTTGCACCCACAGTGAGTAGGCTGGGGGTGGACTAGAGGCTGCGGGGAGGGACAGCCAGGACAGCTGACCCCAACTGACTACAGGGATATTCCCTACCACGTAACACCACGTCCAACAGTAAACCTGAAGTAGAGTCTATCCAAAGTAGCCACTGCTCACAGACTGGCTGGGCATCAGTCTGCTTGTAAGAGGTGGTGACTGAGTGTCTTTCTGTCACCTGTTTTTTTCCCCCCTCTTTCCTTAAACTTTCATTAAACTGTCTTTATCTCGACCCATGTGTCTTTTTTTCTTGCCTTTGCAGTTTGGATTCTCTCTCCCATCCCACTAGGGGGTGAGGAGAGTGAAAGAGCAACCGGTAGGTGCTTAGTTGCTGGTTGGGGTCAGCAAACTCCAGGGCTTTGTACATCAAACTTCAGGATTTGTTAATGGCCACTTTCAGTTTTTGCTGTTTGCTGTGTTGTTCACCACTTTGTTTTTCTCTGCCTGTGAGAGCTATGATAAATGCATTAGCCTTGAGTCTAATCTAGTGTTTAGCCCATGCGTTGCTACCGTCCCAATACTCTGGGAATCAACTCATGGAGTCAGTTAACAACTACACCTTTCTCCTCTTCTCCTCCAGGAGCAACTCTGTAGGGAAATTAAGAACCGCACCTCCTTCTCCTCCGGGGTAGATGTTTCCTGCCTTGTTGCAATGGTCCTTCAGTTTTTCAAAAATCCCTGTGTAACCGGAATGCTTGCATTAAGGGGAAAGATTACAGCTATCAGCCAGGTGAGCAAGTTATCACCTGGCTGCTCTGCCATTGGCATACTGAGGCCCATAGTCAAAAATTAGAAGGTAAAGCAGCCCGGCGGCTGGGCTCCCTAGCTAAGGACCGAGGAATCAGCGAAGGGATTGGAAAAGAGGCAAAAATGCACAACCTCCGGAGGAGGTTCCTGTTGAGTGTGAAGGCAAGGTAGCCTCTCAAGGAAGATGTGCAAGCTACTAAGGCATGGGGACTACCATTGAGGAAGGTATCCAGTATCTGAGGGAATTCGCAGTGGTGGAGATGATTTACAGCAACGTGGACAACAAACAGTCCTCCAAAGATCTGGAAAAAATCCAGGGCATGTGGTCCATGTGGCAGAAGTTTGTATGGAACGTACCGACACCATATGCCAGCACCCTGGCGATAATGTGAACAGTGATCAAGGTACCAACTGTGGATAGACTGGCCTGCCAGCTCTGGCAGTTCAAAGAGAATCCCCCTTGCCCCAAAACCTGAAAGCCTGTGTCTACCTTGTGCTGTCTACCTTGCCCCACCTCTCACTCAGAGCATCCTTCTGTTGTGGGATGTGTGCTGAGGAACAGCAGGTGTTGATCGCCACCATGAAGGTGCGTGGTCGACAGTATCACACCAACAGAGAACTCCTGGTTCCCATACACGAGCCGATTAATTGATGAGAGACAAGGAGTGATCAGCAAGACTTGCTCACTCTATAACAGCCCCTATGGCCAGCACAGAATTCTGATAGTGGGTAGAGGCTAGCAGTGAACTACCGAGGCCTGAACAGTCATGTCATCATTGTGTGCTGCGGTACTGGCCATCTTAGAACTCTGATACGAACTGGAGTCAAAGGCAGTCATCAAGTGGTATGCTACAACTGACACTATGTGTTTTTCTTGATTAATTTGGCAGCAGACTGTAGGCCACAGTTTCCTTTCACATGGAGGGGGGTCCAATACCCCTGGAATTGACCAACGCAGGGATGGAAGCACAGCACTACCATTTCAATGGATAGATACAGATTGCACAGGTAAAGCCCCCCGACAGCCACAGTTCATTGACATCATCGTTGCATGGGGCAACACAGTGAAAGAAGTGTTTGAGAAAGGGAAAAGAGTAATCCAAATCCTTCTGAAACCTGTTTTTGGAATAAAACAAAGCAAAGTCAAAAGACCTGCACAAGAGATCCAGCTTTGGGGAATAAAATGTCAAGATAGACATCATATCCCAATGGGGATAATAATATGGAAAAATGGATCAACAATATAACAGCCACGTTCCCACCAGTTAACAAATAAGAAACACAAGCTTTCCTAGGCACTGTGGTTTTTCTGGAGAATGCATATTCCAGGTTACAGTCAGATTGTGAGTCCTCTGTACCAAATGACATGAAAGAAGAACTATTTCAACTGGGGTCCTGAGCACTGACAAGCCTTTGAACAGATCAAAAGGAGACAGTATGTGCAGTAGCCCTTGCAGGTTATGGCAGAAAGCACTCAGAGAGAGTCAAGGTCAATCTCTAGGGTGTTGGAGCCAAGGGTATAGAGCATCCAGGTTATCGGACATATTTCTAGCTTCCTTTATTGTAGTATTTCTATAGTCGAACTTTCAGTGAAGAAAGCCACCTCCACAATGCGTTATGAGAAAGACCTGCAACAAATACACAATGTAAACACTTGGACTGACTGAGGCCCAGCTGTGAGAGGCAGAAAGGAAGGGTCTGCCAGGATTTCACCCCTGTTCTTCTGAGAGATGCTGTTAGAGTACTAGTTAATACAACCAGGGTACACAAAGGTCTTTACTGGTTTTATACCTAATTAATTTCACACGCCCTCCAAAAAACTCCCATCCAACCCAAGAATCTATCCAGGGCTTTCTAAAGTAGTTATTACGTAATACCAGCTTAACCATAAGAGAAAAGCACGAACATTTTTTCGCACGAGCGGAGGATGTCAGGTTTCCTTCCTGGAAGGATTTGCCTGTCCAGAAGCAAAGTGACAGCCGTTTACTGTGAGAAAACCAGCACCACATCGATACACCACTGCACTGGGTGTTGGTGGCCGGGTTCTGATAGTGGGGGCTGCAGGGGTGGCCCCTGTGAGGAGAGGTCTGGGCTGCTCCACGCCAGACTCAGCCAGTGCCAGTTGGTTCCATCCGGCTCTGCAAGGACCCACTGCAGGGCACAGCTGGGCCCCGCAGCACAGCTAGTGGCACCTCTCTAAAAACAGTCCTACTTCACGGGAAATTAGAAGGTTGATTTGAAAAGGAAGAGGAGAAAGAAGGAGCTGATATTACAGTAATTTACAAGTTTTGTTATTTTGTTGTATGGTCATTTATCGACGACCAATACTGTAGCTATTGTACAGTTTTTACTGTGGTTTTGAACAGTTGTTGGTGGGGCAATCTTACCAGGGTAGTCTCTTAGGGGCACAATCACCCAGGAACCTGTTACGAAGCAGATCACATTTTGCATCACATAAAATGTGACACAGTGTCAGCCATGGGAGTTTTCTTGCCAAATCCATGGCTAACAAAAATACATCTGCCCGACTGCATTTTGTACCTACATATTTGTCCTGAAAAAGTGAAACCCATCCTTCTAGGCAATGTTCTTACAAATATAAAATAAAAATTAAAGCAGGGACTTCAGGAGTAGCTGGTGCTAGACAAGGTGTTAAGGCAGCTGGCATTCAAAATACAGTTATGCTAAAGATATCTCCGTACTTCTACCCTGTCTGCACTGCTGCAGAAATAGTGCAAAGCAAAGAGAACAGGATTAAGTTAAATGATACACAACATAACCAAAAGCATATGTTTTACTTTCATGCTTGTTATTCATCATTGGTCAAAGTTTACCTCCGAACGTTAATTGGTTTTTTCCTGTTAATTCCTCCTCACAGGCTCAGCTGCAACTTTACCACGTGCCAAGGGCAAGGACTAAGCATGGAGATTTCCTACTGGTAGCAGATGATATCGGTTGGCTCCCGCTTGCACCACAGCTACAGAGAAATAAACTGTGAAAGAAATCGGAAACCAGTTGATTTCACTGCTCCCCAAATGAAACACAGCCCTTTCCTATTCAATTCCCGTGCAATTACCTGGTTATATTTAACCTCAAAAATGGAATGCCTTTGCTTTCTTAGAAACTATCCCAGGTAGAATACAAACATCATTTATTCTGCCCCAGGAGGGTGGGGTCCTTCTCAGCCTCATCCATGAGGACTGCCTGCAAAACCCGTTTTACTCAAAGAAATTGAAAGCGTGTGGGATAAGGTTACACAATTAAAACAAGTACAAGTTTTTCAGTATCAAAGCAGATTATGCTGCTGCTAACCCTACCCACTTCACAGTTTTCTGGCCCCTACACTGTACCGTTGTATGTTTTATAGCACTTCTACATTTATGGTTTCATACTATTCATACAACTGTATCATTATGTTTGGGCTGCATTAGAGTAACGGGGGAGGTGACCCCTTCCCCTCTAATTCAGCCCTGGTGAGACTTGTCTGGAGCGTTACGTCCATTTCTGGCTCCTCAACACAAAACAGGCATGGGCATACTGGAGCAAGTCCAGTGAAGGACCACAAACTGCACATCTGGGCCACAAACTGGACAAGAGAAACACTCCTAAAATGTAACATAATGAAGATGTAGTAACAGAAGGAAAGCTGGAAATACTGAGGAGGCTAGTTAAAAAGGAACGCAGACACTTTAGGAAGAGAACTACCTTAGTGGATTACGGCCAAATTTGGCATCTAAGATTTGTATCAGCTGAAGCCTTTCCTCTCTTTTAATGCAAATGCAGGACAAAAATGCTGTTTTTATTAAGAGTATATGTATATACACAGATCCACTGTACTAAACAGCACTAACATCCATACAAAAAGATCACAAGAAACTGTATACAATTAATTTCTTTAGTGACTAGGCGAAAGACTGAAATAAATCTTAACCAGCAGGAGGGAAACATATGGGTCAAGCTAAAAGAACCTGTTGCGGGTGAATGATACAAAGCATTAGTGCATTTCAGACAACAATCAAAAGTGACTCAGTAGGATAATGACTGCTAGTTTAAAATGCACCAGCCGGGCACTCAAGTATACTCACTGTGTGTGGGGGCTAGATTGCTCACAAATTTGGAAAACTGAAGTGCATACCAGTCCAGAGAAGCCAGTTCATGAGTTGCCGGAGTATCAGCATTATTTCAGTATTTTCAACAGTAGTACTGAAAAGATATTCTTTCAACGGCAGAAGACAAGACCAATCTCTCTCTGCATTTATGACACCATCCATCACCTCACAATTGGCTCTTGATTACNCCAGTTCATGAGTTGCTGGAGTATCAGCATTATTTCAGTATTTTCAACAGTAGTACTGAAAAGATATTCTTTCAACGGCAGAAGACAAGACCAATCTCTCTCTGCATTTATGACACCATCCATCACCTCACAATTGGCTCTTGATTACATGATCAACAGAACCCATACAGTAACCATATCAATAGATGCATTTCATTCTTAACTCATCCCAGCAAAGGTTATGTAAGCTATCTACGCTGATCTTTTCCACAAAAGAGGTTCCTTCTGGTAATGCAGAAAGATCTCTGTCTATATTTATATAAAATTGGTAATATCTGTGCATTGACGGCTGATGAAAACACAGCTCACAACAGAGCCACAGATAAGGCCAGCTGTTGTTTTACTGGAAAACAGTAATTTTAAATGAAATACTATCCAGGTTCCATTACATACTGATAAATAGCTGTACAGGTAGAAAACATTTGCCTTGTGTTGGGTGCCAAGGAAGCACATCCAATCCAGACCTTCCAGATCCACAACAGTGTCAGCAAAATGTTTTCCAGTCAAAGGTTCCCCCATACCTGTGCACTATGCTATATAATCCTCTGGGTCTGGGTCCTGCTACTGTCTTTAGAACATCTGTACAAAACATCCATGCTATTCAATTCTTCCTATTGCTCATCAGGTCTAAATTAACAGTACAACATAGATTAACACTGTTTATTCAGACAGATGTGTTTGAAAAGATGGAAGAATCAATGATGAAACATTGCTTAATGAACGCTAATGAACGTTAAAAATGAAAGAAACCAGAACAAACTCACCACTGATTACCTGAAGTAACACTGGTTCACTGTGCTGGATTACTTCAAAATGAAGTAAGATCTACAGGACTGTGTTGACCAGACCTGGACTCCTGCACAGCTTCCATGCAAACTCCAGATTTCAACAGCGCTAAATTCAGCACATCCAATGCTGTAAGACAGAACTAAAATCTCTACTACACACACAACTGAGGAGCAACCTGCTGTGGACACTCATTCCTCATACACTGGCAAGGCCTCACAAAATCCCTGAAACATTATAAACTGAACGTGGTGCAATCAAACGAAAACCTTCAAAAAAAACCAACCCCAGAACAAACCCCTCTCCAAAACTCAAATACTAGGTTTCCTACTATAGCACTATTTCACTAACTGTTAGTGCTAACTACTAACAATATACTAACGATTTTTCTTTTGTCCTTGCAGCAAGCATCACCTCTCTACCCCATTTTGTAGTCATAATTTTCACAGGTGGCCGCTGGTCTGGCCGTTACTTGTACTGCCTCACCCTGAAGAAAAACCCGTACAGAAAGACTGAACTATGCACACTCCACACTCTGAAAGCAAGGAGCAGAGTCAGTAGGATGCTCTCCGTGTACATTTAAGGTAGCGCTGTGTTTTTCCCTAGAGGGAGTTGTTTTCTCAGCTCTCTAGAATTTAGAGGTTGGGGTGAGGGGGAACAACAAATCCAAACCCATCAAAAAAAGTCTTTAAAAAAAAATTATTTTTGCCAGAAAACTACTATTAGCTGAGAAAATCCACCCAGATGGAATAGTAAAAACTAAGTAAGACAAGAAAACAAATTGTGAAGGAGGCGGCAGTGACTCAGAAGCCAGATGGCTACCACAACTACGGTTCTCACCAGAGGAACACAGCCTCTCCTCATCTACAAAACCACCAGCACCACCTTTGCTCCGGATGGCTAGTCAAAAGCATTAACACAACTGACACTTTAAATACACACACCTGGAGAAAATCTAACACCATCATCCATATTCTAGCACCCTGTCAATAAGCATCACTCCTCTTGTGGTTAGCAGTATAGACACACATATACACTTGCAGTTTTCCTTTCAAATGTGTCACACATGATACACAAATGTCACTTTGAATTGAATGTAAATGGAAACGTCTTGACCCTCAAAACACTATGAAGACCTTGGTTTTCACTCACTTTACAGCCAAGCTTCTTCCCTAAATAATTGATTATTTGTACAATGCAAATACAAGAGGCAGTGAAAGAGGATAATTTGTTGTATATTGTAAGAAACAGCATTTTAGAAGCATTTAAAGAGGAGGTACTGATTGATTCTAAATGTTATGATGGGTTAACAAGAGTTGAAATCAATTCAATACCATCTCAGTTATATTTGATCTTTTCTTCTCCTTTACCTCTCTTTTAAAACTGAGCCATGCTTGGAAGTAAACAGTCTTCGTCTGAATCTAAATTTGACTTCTTCAAAACCAAATAGCTTCATCCAGTTAAACAACATGAAGGTATTTTCTTCCAAATAGGTGGAAAGAGATACATAGGGCTAACTAACGAAGCAAAAGCAAGTATGTTAAAAAAAAGCCATGCCTCCAGAATACAAATAGCTGACAAAATAGAAGCAAGGAACAGAAAGAAAACACTGCACAAACAGTGGACAAACTCTCACGAAGATACGATTAAACTGCAACTAAGACCTTTCACTTCCATTATTTTCAAAGAAAGGATGAAATAAGCACCATCAATAATACGCCCGGCCTCAGTGCTCTGGGAAGCCAGTGGAAAGACACCCACCAATTGCATTAAACCAGGTTCCCCACACACACACGCTTTTCTAATCTCCCTGCAGTGNTTCCATTATTTTCAAAGAATGGATGAAATAAGCACCATCAATAATACGCCCGGCCTCAGTGCTCTGGGAAGCCAGTGGAAAGACACCCACCAATTGCATTAAACCAGGTTCCCCACACACACACGCTTTTCTAATCTCCCTGCAGTGTGGCAAGGCTAAATGCCTATTAACATTACTGATTCCTCTCAGCTGGTTTGGCAATGTACAGGCTAACTGCAGACCGCTCTTGTGTTGAAGGTTCACGCTGCTTGCATTTTTGTTCGCGCACAGCTCCAGACTTTGAAAGTATTTTTCTAACACGCCGTATTTGACGGAGAATGTAATAATTCTACAATCTTGACAACATCATGAAATTGAACCAATGCACCAAATAAGACAGACCATTTCTTCTTAATGAAATATTTCAATTTTTTGAGCTTAGACTGTGCTATTTCTCATTCTTTTCTGCATGCAAAATGTATTTACTTACAGTTTCATGGAAACTAATTTTGTAGCAAGCAAGGGAGTTTTTATTTGGTTATTACATTCCCAAAGCTGCTCCACTCTTCATTAGATAACAGTTTGCCAAACGTTCATATATAAGATAAAAACTATTAAAGGAAAAACTGTAATTAAACCATCAAGTCCATTAGAGAAGATTTGTTCAGGAGGCGAACATGAGCTTTAAGGGAACTGGTAGTTAATGTGGGCACTCAGCTTTCCAGATTGCCTAGTAGGAATATTATGTATATGTGAGAGTAGTTAACTGTTGAGAGCACTTGTTGCCCAGGTAAAAGGTGATTAAATATTAAAAACCAGGACCAATCTGAAATATAGAAAGATTATGCTCTGCCAAGAGTAGCTGAAAGGAATGACATTTAATTTCTAATGTTCTTCCACCAACGAAGACACAACCTTGTGAATACTGTGGTTAGTCTGCAGGAAGACTACCTTATTCCCAACATGAATCTTCTCCCTACTCTTTATTTGGATTAACTTCAACATTATTTAACACACTATGACCCCGATTCAGTAAAGTTTTTGTATTCAGAGTAACACTTCAATCGTGCTTTGTTTCAGTGTTCCCCTGAATAGCTGAAGGCTTTTATCTCTATGTTTAGATACATATATTTTTATTTCTGTATAGATATAGTCAGGTCTGCATCCAAGACACAGTTGGAAAAATCAGAAACAATTACTCACACAAACATGTTTCTGTTTTCCAGTACTCAAATTGGAGCTAGAAGGTAAAAACAGAAGACAGATGTTGGCAAAGCCTCTTCTGGAACACTGGGAGCAAGTTCAATAACTTACATTTCAGAGAGATCACATCAGACTGAAACAGGTGAAACGAAGGGCTACAGATCATCAGAAGTTAAGCATTTTACCCTAAGACAAGTCACTAAAAGAGCCTGGATTGCAGAGCAAATGAAACAAGGTTGAGAACTGGATTGAGGCCGCTCTTCATAAATACACCAGTTCACAAGCAAAGACAGTCTGGAAATATACACAGGGCCCCCAGAAGTACAAGAACAATCTAACCTTAAAAGCTGAAAAAAAATACTGAATTATTTTTTAAAATAGAGCTTCCTAAATACATGTAAAGTACAATACAACATCCTGCAGTGACAGGAAACCAGACTCAAAAAAGTGGGCAGTTTTCTTGCAGTCCTGTGGCCTGTTTTTTAACACTACCGAAAAAGCTGAGTTTCCAGGAAACCCCTTCAGGGGTTATTCTCACTAGGCAAGTGGAGTAAGATGGTCCTCATTGCAATATTAAAACAATTTGTATATGACAAAAATCTGTATTGAACCTTTTCCTTTTCTCTCTATAATTTCCACTTGGAAAATCCTATCGGGAATTTATGCACGCGTAGAAATTTGCTTACTTCTGTAACACGACATAAACATATGGATGGGGTTTAGATACAGATGCAAAGAAGATACCAGAAGTTTAAAAGTGAGATTCTTCCTGAAAAGAAGTTTATACAGTCATTTACGTCGGTGAAAAACAACACCTTAAATTCACAGCAGCATTTTATAACCCCCTTTCAAAGGTCATAGTGATTATACGTAGATAACTGTCGTAAGAACAAATAGTCTCTTTGGATAAAAGTCTTCTCCTCCCTAGTTTCTGGTTTTCTAATAAACAAACGTGTAGCATATATTAAAATACAGATTATATTCTAAATGTTTATCTTTGTATTGAGGATATTGAGGATACAATACAGTGTACCAATAAAAAGATACGTGATTGCCTAAACAACATACCAAGTTTAGTCGACAGGGTTTTTTCCTCTGTACAATTTGACCAGTTTTAAAAGAACTTAACACTCCATTGATAAAACATGTAAGAAATAGCTATAGGAAATCACCCATCTTTACTAAACTGATCATAATTCATACATCTGATAAGTGGTTATATTGAAAAAAAAAATCTACATCTACAATTCTCTCCCTTAGGTAACTTAGTGGCAAGTCATTGTTATTTTCCAGAATATATGTCTTGTTTTCTTCCCTGTCAACTAGACTGCTATTAATTTTGGGCAGGAAAGGATAAATTAACTTTTTAGAGGTGTAAGAATAATCTTTAAAATATTAAGACTCCAAATTCTAAGAGAAATACTGGTTCAAGATACCAAACACTGAAGAAAAATGGAAGAATTCCCAAAGAGCTAAGCAAAGTACGTGCAATACAAAATCTCACTGATGTTCTATAAAATTGTAACAGTATGATATAAACTGTAAGTGTATATTGAGTCATGTTCATCTAAAGCACTGCTACACAAATCATTGCAGTAGTGGTTCAAAAGCCCACAGAACCATGTGCTTAGTTTTAAGCACATGATGAAATCTACCCAAATTGGAGATAAAAAGACTGTGCCGCTTTGGTGCCCCAGGCCGCGTGATGGACCAATTGCTACTGATTTGAGTCACTCAGAGAATGCCTTAGCACTTCTCCAAGAATTTTACGAGTCTTAAGTATCCTATCAAAGGACCGAAGAGATTTTTTTGTTGTTGTTTTTATTTCCTCTAGTAAAAGAAAACTTACACCTGTTGTGCTACAGCCTGTACCATTGCCATTCAGACCAAATTTCCACCTGGAATCTACAGCTGGGGCCCAGCTAAACTGCTGTTTGTAACTCGGGCTGTAACACCGACTATTCAAAGACAGTTGTAGCCTTTTACCTTTGTTTCCTTAGCACTGAGCGAGCACTCTCCTTGCTCTTTAGATCCTTTTCCACAATTTTTGTTTTTAAAAAAAAGATAATCAAAAGCTCTCTTCGCTGGGGGTGGAAGCGTTCTGCTGACAGACCACAGCATGGTCATTTAAGAAAATGGAGACAAGGTATTTTTTACAAACTGTAAAATTTGCTCACTGGTCTGAAATGTACTTTCTCTCTCAGATTCGCAAGGAATAGCCTAAATCAATTATTTTTTTTTCCTCTTAGACTATGCTCAGAGAATGACAGTTGAAGGTAAGAAGGATATTTTACTTTGATTAGTAAGGTGGCAGAAGGCAAGCCTACTAGTAATATCAATGCCCCATACATAAATGCAAACATAAAAAAACCCACCAAACAAAAAAAAAAACTAAAAAGCAGTCTGCGCTGTTGAATTAGCAGCTCAATGAACTGCACAGGCACATTCCAACACACTACTATCTGGCTTGTTATTTATCTTTATTTTGCACTAGGATGAAATCTTGCTGGTGCCATCCAGCACAGTTGAATTTTTTGGGACGGATGACCAGAGCTGTTCTGTCACGTTATCTTCTTTTGAAACATTAGAACATATTTAGGTTTAAGAAACTTGCAAAATTACGTACACATACAAATCCTGGCCTTCCATGTTTCACTTATAACTGCTGAGTCGATCAGCCACAAAACGCCACTTGGGATCATGCACTGGCAAAGGAAATGCAGGAGCATGGAAGACAATACTGTCTTAACACTTTGAAGTTGTCTGCTGCAGATACCTTTAAACTCTTTAATCTAGCACGTTTCAGCAAGACTGACTATTCTTCTGCTACGTCCTCACTATGGTACTCTATGGCCGACAGCAGAGGTTTGGCTTTACATACCTACTTAACTGCTAATGCCAGTGGCGCTCTCTCAACGCGTATTTAGTCGTAGGCATCTCAAAGCAAAGCCCTGTGTGTAACAGAACAGAAGTCAACTCATTTTTAGGTTGGGTGTTTTTTGGGGTTTTGGGGGGTTTTTTGTTTGTTTGTATGTGTGTGTCTGTGAAAATTATACAGCTAGTAAGCTTAAGTCATTAATCGACTAAATACTGCTTAATACAGTTTGTTGGTTTACAGAACCGAAGGGCATTACAGATTACAAAGCAGGCGTTTGCACAATGCAGATGCAGTTATGAAGCATACACTTGTCCTGTTTGTTTTGAAGCTGAAAACTTCTCCTCCAAAAGCTACAGGCAACTCCTTGCCCAAAGTTTGCATAATTATGCAAACTACTAGCGGATAGTTAAGAATAATTACAAAAGCGTACTTCAAATTTTCAGCAAATGAAAAGGAAATAATTCTATTCAGAACATTGTTATGAGTTAAATAGAAGCTACCTGAACAATCTCTTAACTGAAAAGCTCACTCTAATTTATTTGAAAACCTCCAGATGTTTCTGAAAATGTTAATTATTTTTAATTAGTCTCACATTTGACAATTGTTTGATTGTTCTTTGCTTGGTTTTTTAATCCTGAAAGTTTAGACTTTGGCAGTTTAACATCTATATTTGTTTAAATATCAACAGATGGAAACCTCTGTATGGCCCTTCGCAAATCCAAATTTTGCTTAGTTCTTCTCTTCTTTATACACTTGTAATACTTATAATACTTATACTTATAATTAAATTAGTTTTACTGCTTGCAGAAAGACTAGCTTATTTTCTTATTTTTCTTGGTCCTTTGAATTTAAACGGCCCAGCAATCTGACAACTACATTTAACAGAGATTTGCCGTTATCTGGGATTTCAAAAGGGGTTTTGTGCGTCAGCAAGAATCCAGTATTTAGACAGCCACAGGTCATTTGCAGATGAGTATGTTACCCAACCAATGCACTACCAGAATGACTACGCTAAATCAATAATGCTTATTTACGTATTACTTCTTTAAAATACATCCTTGGACAAATCTACCATAGTGATTATGTTAAGTCAGAACTAAAACACGCTAACTTTGAATTCTAAAAGGGAAAATTTCAGCAATAAGTGCCTTTCCCAGAGTGGGAGGGGGAGGAAAGGAAAAAAAAAAATTTCTTGAAAGGTGTATATTTTTGCATATAATTTTCTTCTGGATTTTTTTGCTTGGTTTGTTTGTTGGTTCGTTTTTAACAAGTATTAGTATGACTATCATACTTCATCTTGGAAGAATGATTTTTTTTTTTTTTAAATCGACTGAAAAATAACCAGGAGGAAGAATTCAATTTCAGAGAACTTGCAAAGCAGAAGCTACACAATGTGAAGTCTTTTAAAATTCCAGCCTGACTGCTGACAGCTGTGTATGACATTTTGTAACTCTCAAAATTTAAAAGGAGAAATTATCTGGCAAATTACTCAACAGCATCTCTAGCTATATGAAGAAAGGTGTACAGATGTGTAATTCAGTTTTCTTTATTTATTTACCATGATCCAGTAATTGGAAGGACGAAAACAAACACATGGGATTCAGAGAAAAGTTACATCAAAGAGGAGAAAGCAGAGGTAAAACATGATTGCACAGTCTAATAGATCAGGTAGAAATCAATCCAGGCACGTAAAGGTACGTAGCTAGTGCTGTTCTAGGTATCACATAGTATCTTCTGCGTTTCAGCTGCTGCTCCAGAAGTGTACGGGTCTGTGTCATATTTGCTAGTCCCATGTGGCTATCCCAGATAATACAGAGCTTTCAAAAGGGCAATACGCCTATGTGTAACGTACCTGAATCACCTGTTTCTACCTATAATACTTATCGGGTGCTTATTTAGGTACCTGAATCACGCCTGAAATACTGAAAGAGCCAGGACTTGGGGATTTTTATTAATTTAATTATTTTTTTAAATGTTCACCTTTATTCATCAAGACTGCACAGGACCATAAATAAATAGAAACAACTGGACAGAAATTCTGACACCAAGTTTTTGCAGAAAATTCTTAAGTTCTCAAGACAGGTTTTTTTCTAGACACAATGACTTTAGCTGGAAAGACACACAGTGTCTCAATAAACACATGCAAATAGAAGATGACTCTGTTTCCAAACAGAAGTAGCTCTCGGGTCATTGAGCGACAAACAACAAAACCTGCTACAAAGAAATATTCCACAGCTTTTGTTCACTCAGGACATCCTACCTCCCTCTGCAGTGATTCCACTGTTCCCAGAGATTCCAGGCCTTTTAACTTCTACAAAATCTCTCTAGTAATGCTCTAACTTGCATGGCACTGATGCTGCCTACCAGCAAGATACTCCAGCCCACCAGAAATTCAAATTTGACCATAAACCACTGCACACAAGGCCGTTTTTCACACAATGCATAAAGCTGCTTAAGACAAACACTCTCAGAACACATCTCACAGATCGTACTGGACTTCATAACTGAAGTTAATAGTAAGTATTTATGCTCAGAATCCTATAACACAGTATTTTAAAGGCCACTTAAAAAGGAGCACATCTCTCAAGTATTTTAATTTTACACTTTTTATTTATCCCATTCAAATTAGAGATTACTTTGCCAGCCTCGCACCTGACAGTGTTTTATCTTCAAACAGCTTCCCATTTGACTGCCAAGAACATAAAGATGAAAGCCAGTTTTTCAGCTCACAGTCAGAAGAGTATCTCCCATAGAACTAAATGTATATTATACGCTTCTATCACAGAAGAAGCGGATCTAAATTTTGCAATCTGTTTTGTATGACTAAGCCCACGCCGCTCACAGAACTCCAATGAAAGAAACAAAATGTTATTCAGGAAACATATCTGTACCAACTGTACTGTTTAAGCTATTGTACACTTCACCAAAATGTTCCTGAAGCCTCTTGTACTGAGCTAGGAAGACCAGCTCCTAAGCTGTACAAGTATCTTGAATCTGACTCTATTCCAATTACCTGCATTTGACTGACTTCTACCACCAGAATGGCAAAACACTCCATTAAGAAGCACTGCATAATTACATTATAGAAGAGACACGTGATCACAACCTATTTGCAATAATAATCACCTGATTTTGCAACATCCGTAAAAAAACGCTTTAAAAAGTTGCTGGATGGATAAGGTCTTGACAGCAAATGTAGTTACAGTGATGAATTAAAAGGCATTAGTCGAGGCAGCCAAAATGATTATAACTACCCAATAAAAGGTAACGCGCACCAGATGTGACGGCAAAGTGGGGTGTTTATATGTTAATTATAAAATATTGAGTCTCAAAACATGTAGTATAACAAAACAACATTTAGCGACTAGTACAATTATAGGTCATCTACCTTCTCAAGTATAAAATATCAGAGCTATAGGAACAAAAGGTGAAGAACAAGAAAGAAGAAAAATAAAAGCTCCAATCAGGCATTATTACCCAGGTTTTGTCTACGCAATGGAACTCAGGAAAATTAACCCAAATTAATTTAACTGGATTTGTCCATGTCCATTAAATTCCTTTGCAAACACTTTAATCTGGGAATAAAATGTGGCCTTAATTTAGTTTGGATCATCTTGCCTTCAATGTGAATTAAACTAAATTCACTGGAAGTAACTTTCATTATGAATGGGAGAGTACACAGAGAGACTTGGTGGGATTTAAGCTGCCCTCTTTAAATTCCTACATTTGGTTGACTTGCATCAATTTTACTCAGTTTCTTGTGTAGACAAGTCCTGATCTGATACATTAGACACAGAGGTGAAAAAATAGAGACTGAGGGAAGCTATGCTGAAGAATCCTCAGTCAACACACTAAAACCCCGTGGGAACCAGCGAAGAACAGCTATTATCCAAGAGAAGAGAACTGTTCAACTATTTTAAGTTCAGTGCTAGGAAGAATACCACGAAAGCTCAGAGACCAACAGAGAAGTATTTTAAAAACTCAGCTACATTTCAGTTTTCAGAAATGCTATTTATTTAAAAGGCCTACTATTTGCTTATTTATTTGAATTATTTTAAGCTAGAACTATTGATGAAGGGCACGACAAAACCATCTTTTGAGGCGACTTATTTAAGAATTGGGGGTTATAACCTATTACTGGAGGCCAAGACAAAAGAAAGTAGAGAAGAACAACTGAAAATATCACGCTGCATTTAAGAGCTATGGCACACTCCCACTGAAGAAACATCAGGGAAAGCTATAGACATTCAATACCTTAAAATACCTGAGTCCTCATAAAATGTTCTGAAACACATACAGCCACTGACAACTGCGAGGTCCTTTCCTTGCACTCCACCACTGACGGCAGCCTAGCAAAAAGCACGGCACCACTCCTATGTCAGATGCACACGCAGGAGCATCACTTCATCTGCTCAGGTGTTCTGCTGCAACATTTTTACAACTGTATTTTCATGGAGCTTCAATGAGTTTTCATAACACTATTGTTCTTACTCAAGAATGATTACATTCTCGGAGGGCAAAAACGTCGTAGATAAACGAGAAGCCCACAGAAATAGGGGCCCAGAACTGAAATAAACCAACAAGCAGGAGACAGAGCCTTTCCAGGTAAGGGTCCTCTACATCCCTTCATCAGTAGTTTTGCAGGATAAAACACCACCATTACTACAATGTTTTTGCTCTCACACAGGACAACAGACAGAGAGAATGAACATGAGGCAATTACAATGTTTCCCTTATTTTATTCACAAGTGCCCTGATAGTCTGTTAACTGTGTGCCAGCCGAAAGCAGCAGTGCAAGAGATCAATGTAATGCCACTGATAAAATTGGAATTTCCCTAAAACAAACAGTTCCATTTTAAATCAAATTCAACTATCAATTTTTCTTTTATCTGGCAGAGTGACAAAAAAGTAGGCAGTATTATACTGTACTGAAAATATAACAATTAGGGTTTCAAATATTAATCCGAGGCCTCTTACTAAATGTACAGTTTCATTAAGTAATGTGCATCTCTTCCACTAAAATATATCTCTACAGAGATATACAGCAACAAGAACAAGCCAGATTTTTTCCTTATTTTTTTCCCCTAATTTTCCTCATTTATAAATTTCTCCTGATGCTGCAAGAAGGTATTGTTTCCAAATATTGAACATACTCCTCCAAATGCCATGCTTCATTCAAATAAAGAAGGTACGCTGGCCAAAACTCTAATCTTAACACCGTTTTGTCTCACAAAAACATATTATGATATACTCTGCATGCGTAAAACTTACTCAGTATGTAAAAAGCAAGATGTCTGAATAACCATCATTGGATACATATAACGTGGAGTTTCATTAATTTTTTCAAGTTTTCCTTACATTAAAAATGAAACACTTGGGCCTACAGGCACCACGAAACGCGTACAGCTCAACAACCAACACAAAAAAGACCAGCTTAACCACTTGCTGTTTCTAACATTTTGAGTTACTTAGCCCCCTATTTCTACATTGCAAATTCTAAAATTAATTGCCATAGCAACAGGACTCAGTCTTAATTTACAATGCAGATAATATTTTTGGTCATGTTATTCATGCATAACGCCACAGTTTCTGATTTGCAGCGTATCGCAGATAACTCTGAACGGGCGTTGTGTGGAGAGGAACAGAACACACAGGTATGACGCACTGGCATGCAGTGGGCAGGAAGCAGCTCAACCTCAGCCTCTGCTTTAGAGCACGTTACTTCCTCCTTTATTTTCATTTAAGAATAAAACAGCTGTTGCTGAAAAGCCAGACTGCTAAGATTAGTTCTCCTGTTAAGGCTGCTTATTCTTGAGCTTGTGAATAGATGCACAGCTGATTAAAGCTACCTTTAAGCAAGTTTTTAATTTGACTTACTTACAACAGACTTTAAATAAGAGTTCCTTGAGGCATGTGTCAGATGGGCGTTATGCTGCTGGTTTTTGGTGAGGAAAAGAATCCATTTTTGCCACAGTAGAAGGTATGAATAAGCAAAATTTTGTCCCCTGAGAAATCTGGAAAAAAAGTAGTAGTATATTAATCATTGTACTTGTTCTATGCTATTTGAATAATAACGATAACTGGCAAAAGTCAACTTTACCTTTAACCTTAGGAGCCTAATGGATGGACCACTCTCAATGCACGTAAGTTACCATATACAATAATTTGCATTAAGAAGATTACTTGGGCACAATCTAGACATTTAAGAAAAAAAACCTGAATTATTAATGTACAAAAATATCCTTACGGCTATCCTACATGAAAATGGTAATTCACACTCAGAAGTTCCTCTAACAGTTCTCTTTCTTAAGATTCATCAAACATATCTTTGGAAGTTTTTCTTCTCCTAAACTATCAAAATCTAAGGCAATGAACTGGTGAAGAGTTATCCAGGAGAAGACTCAATTAGGATAGCCATTTTCTTTCATAAAAAAAATAAAAAGCAAAGAGAGAAGGAACACTACTTTACTTTACGGAATTTACTTATTTTTAAAAGAAACTGCATTTCCCTTTGTACATAATCTAGTCCTATCTCCTAAGTCCTGATGCTTGCAAATACATAATCCAACTACCATAAGCTTCACCTTATTATTTTAAAAGGCACTTACGATCAGTTGTATTGTTTCTGTTTTTTTTAATCCATTCACAAAACTCATACACTTCTAACTGAGCCCAGTCTTACCAAAATCAGGATTTAACAGATAACTGCCCAAACCCTTTCATCATGGAACACATTCCTTCCAACAATGCTTTTAAAACGTGTAGAAATATAACAAGGTCCACAATTTTTATGAACTTGAGAGAATTATACAAAACCAGAACATTATATTATTTCTCATTATTTCCTATAATACATATGGAAATAACTGAATCTCAGCAGACAATAGTCCTTACGCAAAAAATCACAGTTGTCTGTGTAACGACTCAACAGGAAGTGTTTGTGAGCTAATATACAGTACTTAGTAAGATTCACAGCTTTTTTTCCTTCACCATGATACGTTTTCATGCAAGAATCATACATATGACCAAAGAATTATCTCCAATTCTTTGTTGGAACTTACTTATGAATGTACTATATCACAGATAGCCTCATACAGAAGTGACTATTTCGAAGTTCAGAATAACACGAAAAGAATCATTTCATACATTGCAAAGGAAATATAAGCAGCAAACCGCATTTGCCTATCACCCTCATCTTTATGACCCTCAGAGAATGTAAAGAAAAAAAAAAACAAAACCTGTAAAACCCTCATCAACATACAGAAGTAACTTTTAATACCTCTAACAATTTCAAAGATACGTCAACTGCAAGGAACAGAAATAACCATTGAGCCTTCAAAATCAAACGACGATATTTCTGCTAAGGAGACGTAGCTTTTACCACTGCCCTGGAAATAATCAAGCAGTCAACCTATATTCCTTTTTTCAGCTGCATATTAACAAACCATTGAAACATTTTTAGTTTTGTTCCAAAGCATCAGCTGGAGAAAAATAAACATTTTCCATCCAACACTCAACTTACTTCTTCAGTTTAAAGAGGATTTAACGTACATGCTCGCAGTACACACATCTTTTTAGCAAATCACAATGTACCATTTAAAAATTCTACCATTTAGTTCGCTGTCGTAAGTTATTGAAACAATTACGATGGATACTACGATTGTTAGGGCACAAGGAAATGCATGTAGCTCGGCCCTTCTTGGCATTTCTCCCACACACACTGCAGCTTCAAGAATTTACTTAGTTTTTTGGGGTTTTTTTTTTAGTTTTTGTCTGTTTCACTGAACACTAACTTCAGTGTGCAAAAACTCAAGCTTACACATAACTTGCAGTGAGATTTACAGTAGTTACTGCTATCCCTGAAACTAATTTCTTTGGTCATTCTGTGAAACGCAAGTTCTTCCTTACTTTTCCTTACAAACGGCCATTCACCTGACTAGCGTACGGGAGATTACAATCATAATCTGTCTAGGAATCAAACATTAAGGCTAACTTCAGATCTTAAGAACTTAATTTTGTTATTATAAATAGTCCTTCTGAAGGAGCCTTCTCCCTTCTCTTTACCCAGTAATTACAGAGCACGCATAGGCTAAGGTTAGCTGCTGTGAATACCCTTTTTAAGATCAACCTTAAACGCTGGTTACTCTGTCTGTTGTATTCCCCTGTACAGTAGGCCAATAAACTGAAGAATGCTCCCCATATGACCACAACTTGGTCCTTGACAAATTATACAGAGATATAAATATACAGAATAAAACTATACAAAAGTATACAAAAGTATTACCTTTTATAACATCAGCTTTGTGCTTAGCTTTTGTTAAGACCAAGTTTCTTCAGTGCAAGTTCTACATTCAGAACAAGACCTTACCTACAGTTACATTGCTCAGTGGTTCTTTGCAAAGATTTCATTTAGCTCAAGCAACATACATAGATGTCTCTAGTAATAAGGAAGCAGGAAATATTAAGAAGGGATAACAAGATCACTTGAAGGAAGAATTTTCTATGTTAAAGATGGACAGTACTTAGGTCCTCTTAAGGAGAAATAACAAGCATCAAATAAATGATTCTTGTAGTTATGGGAAGTGGCTCTGCCATGTCCCACAGATGTCTGCGTTGAAAACTGTGAGGGAAGAGTACAAAATTTGATGCACAGCATCTGTCTATAGCTCATCTATGAAAGATCTGTGACTGGCTAACATTTCACGTTCTTGCAGACACCTTTGACAGTTATGTTATTCCCCAGAGCAAAGCAGCACTTTGATGATCTAACTTTTTAATGTCCGGTTCTTGAGCACAGTCTGAAGTGCTAGCACAGATTTTCTTTTTGTACTGAACCTTCATCACTTGAAATCTCTTTGTAGCCACTGCATGAGAACCTTCTATTACTTTATCTATTTCCTAAGTCTCTATAGTCTATCACAAACTACTGATGAAGAAAAAGATGTCTCCATTAGCTGGAAAAATTCTTATTTACTCTGGCTAGTGGTTCTCCCATGCGAGAAATGGAACATATTTCCCCCCTCCTCGACGTATACTAGTTTGACCTAGAAAATGTATGCAGTGGATTGAGATGACAGGGATATAAAGGCTGAAGTTTAAAGGACGTCTAAAATGTTAGCATTATGAGCTTTGTATAAATAGTCTTATTGATACAGTTCTCCAAGCATCCTTTATCTTCTTGTACACAGAGATTAGAGAAAGGCTCAAATGCTTAATTGTATGTCAAGTGCACTGTCAACACATTAAGAGTTCAGTATAGTCTTTTAAAATGAAGTCTTCAGCATATTCACGCCTTGAGGTAGACAATTCAGCTGCTGGTTTAAACACTAGGCTTGACTGTCTGTTACTCTTCACTTTGCATTTTTCCTCACATCAAGGCAAAACACATAACGGTGATTTTTCCATGGTCCCTTTAAAATACTGATCTCACCAACTGGTTCATCCCACAGCTTCAGCGACAGGCGGATGGGAAAGTTCCCTCTCTTACAAATACCCTAAAAATAACAGCAGAATTGAACTTCTGAGATTCAGATTACATACAAAAAACAAGTCCTTGTAAGTCCTTAGATGCATATATTGTAAAAAGAATAACAAATTACTAGCTTTCCAGGCATTCTTATAATGCGCTGGAATTCAACAGCAAGCATCAGCTCAGTGTATACAGCAGCTAAATAAGCCACAGCAGGAAAGAGCTCACACAGCCACATTACATAGCAAAACAGAACTGGTAATTTCCCCCAACCTTGTGACTCCCATCCTCACTTCTGTGAAACAAAGTGCCTCAGTTACTGCATTGAGCCTGGAAAACCAGGCTAAGAAGAATAGAAGGCTTAGTTCTTTTTCCTACTAAAAACTATGATTTAATATCAGTCCGAGATTTTTAGAACAACTAGAGATACAAAGGAGAAAATGAAAATATGAGACACGGAATCTGGAATGATTCATTTCACAACATTTTGAATATGCGTAATTTAAGTACAGCAACTGTGTGTTTCACTTAAACTACACAAGTAGTTGACAGTCTGTGAAGAACTGATTAGGAAAACTGAAAACCATGCATGAGAAATCTAAAAAGCACTCCTCCTTTCATTTGAATAGTATGGGGCAATGAATCACAGGTGCAGTACTGAGGGCCATGACACAACTCGATAGCTACGCTCGTCACGTAGNTAGTTGACAGTCTGTGAAGAACCGATTAGGAAAACTGAAAACCATGCATGAGAAATCTAAAAAGCACTCCTCCTTTCATTTGAATAGTATGGGGCAATGAATCACAGGTGCAGTACTGAGGGCCATGACACAACTCGATAGCTACGCTCGTCACGTAGCTGGTCAGAACCTGAATGTTGAACACTTCCTCAGCTCAGGGCGTCAAGTTGTAGGAAAGTCAGGCAGTGAAGGTTATGCACCGCATTTTATACTGAGAAAAAATTGAAATATGACTATAATCAATTATAATGGATACTAACCTGTTTCAAGTACTCTGAAGACACTCATTCCTAGAGTCACAGTGGGATTAAAGCACAATTCTTATAAAACATGTTCAATTGCTGGAATCTTTACTCAGGTTAAAAATCTGCAATTAGTACCAGGGCTACGAAAAAACACCACGCTTTTTTCAATCACAGGTTATTTCTAAAACTTTCTGCCAGAGTAGAGGAGGACAAGAAGGCGTAAGCACGCTGTTTTCAATACCAACTCAACAGATCACTTTTCATGGTACAAAGGGAAAAACGTGGCAAGTTTTGTTCAAATATCTAAGCAGAAAAGTAACAACTCTGAATTGAGTCCTGAAAAAATCGTCGAGACACATCCAGTAACAGTTGAAAAGGTCTCTCTTTTGAGTCCTAGGGAAGGAAATAATACCAAGTGGAAAGCAAAGTCAAAGGAGTACCTTGCAATAGGCTGAACACCTCAGGTTTGGCCTACCTGAAAGATATGTATTGAAATATAAAATGTTTTTTAAAGAGGGGGAGAGATTTCCCTGTGACCAACAACCACATGCAGCTATAGCTGCACCAGACAAAAAGTGTGCCTGATGGTATAAATTAATTTGCTTGGAGGACTGCTGCAATTGACAAAATCAAATCACGGTTGACAACCTGCTATTCTTTCACCTATGACTTACAAATCAGTACCTATAGAAGGTGGACTTGCAATGCCATCTCTGACAGCAAACTTCCAGCCTCTGAGGATGTTAGCAGTATTAGTCCAGTTCATATGAGGACCATAATTCATATGCTGCTGTGAAATACCGGTATAGAAATGATTAGAGAAGACAAGATACACGTTGACTATATTTCTAAAAACTTGTCAGAAACCTCTTACATTGCAATTAGAGATATCCTGCGGGGACAACAGGAAGAGGTGAAAACAATTTTCTTCAGTGAAATAACAAAACAGTGAGCTTGGTCATTTGTGCCTCTCTCCTGGCTTATTAAAGATTCTTTTTTTGTGTGTGTGTGTGTCAAGTTACAACACAAAACATGCATAACTTTTTTAAAAATAAAGGCCAAAGCAGTACTGTACTATTACAATTCTCTGCAGTTTTCTTGGAATCTGTTTATTTTCAGACTTCCGTTTATACATTTCACTTCATTGCCTAGTGACACATGTCTAGTATCTGGTGTGAAATTCTCTAGTATTAAGAATGGCTGTTCATTGAAATTTAAAGAAAACGTAAGATGCCCTAAGCAGCAAGAAAATCCCTCTTACATTTAGTCAAACCAATTTGATAACATTCTGTGTTTTATCTAACCACAAATAAGCTATAGCTACCTCTGCAGCAGTAAAAATTTATAATCTCTTTGCATTTACAGTTTTTCCTGTAATTCAGGCAATATTAAAAATAAAAATAATAATAATTAACAGGAAATACTCAGGCTCAATGAGAAGAGCTGGAAGCTGATGAATCAAGGAAAGTTAAGGAAACGTGCAGAAGAATTGTACACAAAAAAAGCATTAGCATCTAACAGATATTCGAAGTTTGATGTTAAAATACTGCAGTCTGATTTTCAAGAGTTTTTGAACATTCCTGACCAGCTTCAACAGGATTAATGGATATTCAACATCTCCAAGAAGTAGGTCATCAGTTATAATTGCTACCATCGTCATCACCTATTCTTACCTTCTATGAAAAGCACGACACAGTTGGAGTTAAATATCAGTGTGAGAAACAGGAAATTTAGAAAGCCAGAAAAAAATGGAAATTGCTATCGACGCAAAGTAAGTCTGAGGGTAGGGGAATAAAACCCTCCACCACACTGAATATTCATGTCTACAGGCAACAGCTAAGGAAAATAACAACAGTGGCTTGTTTTTTTAACTTAAGTACCAAATTCACATATGAGAACAGCGCCTGTAAACTAAATGAAGAGCATTTCTTCTGAAACAAACTGCTCGTCACAGACTACATCACAGAAAAGAGGAGAAAATACAAAATAATTTGTATTCTCCTTGAGCCCTAGTTAACAAACGTGATGACATCACTCTAAGGAATTAGAAGATGTTTTGTAGAGCTCACTGCAAGCTGCAGCACATAAATATCTCTCAGCTCAGTCTACTGCAGAAGAAATTATTTATATATAATTTTAAAGATGGATTTCAGAAATATCTGTATTTTTGTCTGCTTTTTATAATAAAAAAACCCCTGGAAAGTAGACCGATTCATAAACCAAAAACTCCTTGAAGCTATCCGAAGTGACATTCTCTTGTACACAATTTATTTGTGTCTTTATTTCAAAGCCACACTGATCAAACAACTCTGCTTTGCTGCTGATCTGAAGCTAAATGCATAGCAAAGCTGATAGGCAGTTGTTGCTGATTATTTTTAAAAACAATGTATCATTACTTTGGACAATACACACTGTCAATTTATTAGAAATTTTTCAAAGCATCATGGCAGAAAATTGGTCTTCCTGACTAGCAGGTCTGCTTATTAGCCAGAAAAGCAAGGAAGAAAAAAGAATTCCATTACTCTTGCTTCAAAATAAAACGATGTGGAGGTGGAGCAGGACTGATTTCAATGATGACCTACGATTTCAGTTAGCTGTTATATGAAATACAGTCAGGGGGGAGGAAGGGAAAGAGAGAAAACCTATTATTTGATGTGGGGAGTTGGTCCCACAACAACAGACCAGTAATGTTTGGTTAAGACAGATGCTCAACAAACAGGCAAGACTATGGACCACATCGGAGGAGGAAAACAAGTATTTTGCTTGAAAGCAGGTACTTTCTCAGCTGCAAAAAAGCAACTAAATGAGCTGATGAAAACGGTGGCTTAAGGAGCGACCAACAAGAGTATAAGAAGTAGAGAAACAGAGTTACTCTTATTTCCCTGTTTAGTTTTGCAGAAACCTATTTGAAAAATTAAGTTTTTATTGTTTGTGTCAGTCGCTTTCCACTAAATCAGTCAATTTTACAGACAGTGAATATGTGCAATATTCACTCAACTGAGTCGGCTTTTCTCTTATTTCCAAATGTTTTGGAAAAACCTCTTGCTTTTCAGTTTGCCAAACCAGTCAATTAACCAGCAGGATTCTCCATTTCAGGGCAGACAGAATAAGCTGATTTCTTGGAGCTGCAGTCAGTAAAGCAAACCATCTGTGGGGAGTTCATAATACTTTACAAAGTAAAAAGGTAGACGCTGAATTTTATCTGGTTGACAATAATTTGTTTTTTCAAGCACTAGCGTCAAAGTGGTGGTGTCAGGAAAAGAAGGTGGTCATTACCGTCAACTAGTCAAATAGCTGAACCTGGATCTGAACTAAGCTCACACCACCAGTATTTGCATCTTAATTAATACAGAAATGGATCTGCTTATGTGCAACGTCATACATGCAGCTTAAACTACACAGCAGCCACTATTCTCTTATGTAAAACATCAATGTTTCCTATGATGATGATCTCTAAAGACTAGAGGCTTTAACTAAAAGGAAGAAAAACCCACCACTTTCAAAACCAGATTTCATCCAAGAGATTTAGCCACAAAGAACTTCTCGGGCAACAGAAAACAGTCCTGAATCCGATCTACGATTTTTTACACAGCTTATGCGACTGAGTATCTAGTCCACATATACAAATCCACATCTGCTTGATTAAATTAGACTGTCAGTCTCCTAAAGTAAAGCCATAGCCAAAAGGCCTAAAATTATGTAAACAACCTCCAGCAGGAAGTTGGAAATCTGGCTCTATTTTCTCTATAATTCAAATGATAGAATTAAAAGCTCTGAGCAGCATGCCCTCAAACAGAAAGACATTCAGAGAATTTATATTATAATTGCCATTGCCTCTTACAGATGAGCAGTGAATTTTCCGTAATACTTTACCTCTTGAAAGTCAGACACTTTATAGAACGTCACCCCTGAAAGCTGACCTTGGAAGACTTCCTATCCAATCAGTCCTTTTCTAAACCGCTACAAGAATGTACTTAAGTTACAGATTTTCTCACGTTGTTCTCTGTTCTTTCCATGAACTCGTCTATCCATTAAACACTACTGAGATGATGAAATATGCATCTGTAGAAGCAAAGACTTCAGCGAGGGCCTTTTTTTTTCCATACGGAGACAAAACGTTAAGGACTGGCGTAACTGAAGCGTATCAAGTTTCTTACTTACAGGAGAAACCTGGCTGAGGAAAGATCCTGAACTGCTAGAATTATGTCGCTTTGCCTTCCTAACAAGGAAAAGAAGTAACGAAGTAATGTTCGTAATGAAAGGAATGCAGATACATCAACAGACTCACCTTGCCTTGGCTAAACGCAGGAAAAATGCAGAGTATGTCTTGCTCTAAAGAGTGCTGATGGGGGTAAGAAATAGCAGGGAAGAACTGCAATCGCTTTTCTTCTCCTGCATCTGTATTTCAAACAGTGTGAAAAAATACAGAAATCTTTTTTTCAGCTACCTTGCTCACTGTATGTAGAGGTGTAAGGATGAAATTCGGGGTTTAGTTTTTATAGCACTTTTGCTTTCACTTCTAGGTTTGGCAACTTTCTCCAGGACACGACTAAGCTGACTATAATATCAAACAGCACAATACATACTGTTTACTCTGAAGAGAAACAGTCAAGAGTGAAAAGAAACACTTAATTTTTCCATGTCATTTGCAATTTGCTGCACTGCTTCAGTGAAGAAAAAATATCCTGTATTCTTGCACAAGGACGCTAGGCCTTAAAAAAAGAAACCAACAGCATTTTGATTGTGAAAGCCAGGAATAAAATTCCTTATAAGAGCACATCAGAAACTGCACTAACAAGCAGAAGTATGACAAACAACATACAAGCTTGTGACCTTCTGGATTTACAAATAGCTCCAGCATTTTTCAGAAATAGGAGGCAGGAGTCAATGCTGCAGGTGCTGCACTCTTCAGTTTTGTCTGGACCCATTTATCTACCTTTAGTTAATAACAACACACAAATACCAGCATGATTTGAGGCACAGTTAACACCTATGAATTCACAGAATCAATAAATTAATTCCGCATGTAAAGAACATTCGGAAAATCCTGTCAGCTTTGAAGGAAATTGTTCTGTGAGCAGCAGAAAGAAGAAAGCCTAGTTTTCTTCAGATTTTTGTCTTCTAATATCCTGAACTTCTGCAGTCACCAGCACATCCCAGAGTTAGTCCAGAACCATGCACTAGGACTGCCTGGATAACTGCTGTCAAACAGTGTAAAAGACAGTATGGTGCTAGTTTCAGTCTTTTGTCTCCACCAGCCACAGACTTTCACAAATTTTGTAAGAATTTTATTAACTTTGACCATTCTAAATAATTGTACAATGGTTTCAGAGGAACTGAGAAGAATGATACACGGATGCATGGGCATAAGTCTCATTAGATTGTCAGAAAAGCAGGTTAAAAACGCATGCCCCTTTTCACGACACTTGATACGACTTCAAGACTGCACGCCTGTGAATTTGCTAGCACGACATTAGGCAGCGATATCTGATTTCAAAACTTCCATTTCCAGCTCAATATAACCCTGATTTGTAGATCCCAATGGCAGAGTTAAAGGTTTACCCATTTAATCAGTTTTTCTTTTTACCAAGAGATGGAAAAAACAGTGCAAGAATTTTAGAACCCCTAGTGCGCAGACAAACAAGTCAGTTCGCAAATGGAGACCTGAAGCTCTCCCTAAACATTCAACAGATGTAGACAGGCTCTACTAAGGTGCTCGAGTTGCGCTTTGGAGTCTCCATTAACTATTCTGGGAGTCTAGGATCTTAATTCCAGGAAGACGGTTGACGTCACATCATATAAATACTCTGTTATACATATTGCTTAAAAATTGCAATCAATTTTTCATCATGTTGGATGAATTCAGACATTCCAAGAAATGGTAGTGTAGTATTTAAAAATCTGTAGCAACAATTAAATACTAAATATACATAGCTTAGTGTTTCCTTGTACTGCAGGACAAGGAGATACCTTTTCTTCCCATGTGCAGCAGAAGTTATTTTATCACTTTTCTTTCTTTGAAGAAGCTGACTGTTACATCTATTTACCAGTAACTGCAAGAGAACATGTCCCGGAAATTAACAGGCACGGTGCATCTCAGTTTTCACTACAGCACTGTTGACCACACCAATGGAGTCACTTACAATCCCTTTTTTTAATTGCTGGGCTTTTAGAAGCTGAACTTTTAGGAAGAAGAAAGCTATTTTGCATAGAGCTTTGCTTAGCTCCAGCTTTCAAATAAAAGTCATCTGCATAAATACTAGAATGTATTATGCCTTTTTCTTATTTCTTTCTAATGAATAAGAGACACTTTTCTACTCTTTTTAGAGGCACACTGGAAATTCCCCCAGTGCTTGTCCTTCCTATACTGCAAAAGATTTGATACAACAAAGTAACCGGACAGTCATCTACTTTGTTATTTTTACTGCTCTCATGAGCGGTTCCAACCCCGGGAACTTACAGAGTACCCCTGTTTCACAAGAACTACTGTAGGTAAGTCAGGTGGCATTCAAGAACACACAAGCAGCCCTCTGTATGTCTAAGGTCCTGTCGTTTCCTACGACAAAAGCCATTCTTGACACCAGGGGTAGTGACTAGTATGGATTCACTGAGTGAGAGACACAGATTAGACAACTGGCTTCCTCTTGGATGGCATCTTCCCTTGGTGATGTTTTAATCATCGTGAGAATCAGAAGTGTATTTAACAAATCGTCTCATTCCATCACAGTATCAAGCAATTCAGCAGATGCTTTCAGAATCAATGAAAAAAAATTATTGAAATGATTTCTTTGTATATATTAAAATCTCCGTTAATAACAATCACCAAAGAGTGCAAATCTTTCTTAATTTCTGCGTAAAAGGAAAGATCATTCCCTCACAAAATAAAATACCTCACCATAAAAATTGATCCAATTACTTATGCAGCTTTCAAGCAAGATATTTTAATAAGACAACCTTTTAAAATAAGACATTTGTAAGTTTATGGCACCACCAGTGCACAATTCATTTTTACGATACAGCAACAATAAATAACTTAACACAAATGAAACGGCCAAATCTCATAGCCTCCAGTGAAACAATGTATGGAACACAATTACATGCAGTACACATTTTGCAAAGGATGTTGATTCAGTTCCAAGTTTAGCAAAACGTGATCAGGAAGTAAGTGTCTGGAACTTAACCACAGTGTGTGTTTGACCCTTCTCAGTCTTGAAACCTACTGTTTACCAAATGTCATTTCAGGTTACAAGAGTGTTAAAGATCCTCTAGTCCTCTGTAAAGAATTAACTCCTTCATGAAATTTTTTAGAATCTTACTGGTCTAAATTTACACTGAAACTTACTTCAGTTACTCAAAGGCATTTTATTCTCTCTGGATAAAGCTTCCAAAGATTTTTAACATCCATGTAAAATGAACAGTGTCAGCTTTTCATGCCTGAAATACATTCAAGAAGAAATGTGAGAGGAGATGATTTACTTGGAAAGGAGTTACTCCCTGTCTTCTCTATCAACTGGGTCCTACTTCTTTTAGCTATAAAAACAGTACTGACTTCTCCATCCATATGCTCTCTGTCCTTACACATTCTAATAAAACTGAGAGATCGGGTATGGATAGGTTTTGTCTAACTTTACCAAAATTCTTTTTGTCTTTGGAGGGGCAAAACTGCATTAATTTACTTATATGCACGTGAATCTGAATGAACTTCGGCTGGGCTAGAGTAATAAATACTGGGCTATTTATTGCAGAGCCCATACAGCATCTAGAACAGATGACATTTATTTTGCACTGTCTTGATCTTAAAGATTTAATATATTAGAAAATTGGGAGTTTCTAATCACCTTATCTAAAATAGTAATACTTCAAGAGAGACCAAGATCATATTTTCATCACGCAGCCACTGTCTACTAGCTTAGTCTGAAGACACCACACTAATATGTACCTCACATTAACAGTAAAAACAACGGGATAGAAATTCTCATGGACTTCACGCTAAGTAACTATAAACGGAGTTTAAGTACTATAAGCCTTTATACTGCATGAAATGTTTAAACTGTATCCTTCTACTGCTCTATCTTGATTATTTTCATGTTACAATACATTAAGGCCTTCTTAGATTAAGATGGATTTCTTTAGAACAACACACTCTTGCTCTAAACTGAACCAGTCAGTATTTTTTTCCTTAAAATACATGCTGATGATTGGACTGTCCAGTGAGAAAACATATTTTTTTGAAGTATATATTTAATTCTTTTCATCCAGGCCTAGAACTACCTGCCTTGGAAAAACACCACTTGACTATGAAAAAGGAATCAAGACAAACAAAAATTTTCTGGAATTCCATGAGACTATACCTTGGACAGAATTGACTAAGACATGAATTTTTGTCTGGATACATTGGCCTGAAAAGCTGTGCAAAGTTACTGCCTTACAGACATGGCTTCTTTCAGTGGTGAAAAACCTGATTTATACAGTTTGTACAAAGAGGATGAATCTCATTTCTCACTATGGAATAGGGCTGAGATGTATTTCACTCTTCTGGTAATTAGCAAAAGTTTTTGATTTCATGAGGACTAAGCAAATTAGTCTAGTTCACACTCATAAAGTAAGTAATGAAACCTATAAAGGCATACACCAGAGGTAAAGAGCATTAACTAGAATGTTTATGTTTTCTACATTTGAAAAAGCAAAGCTACGTGTTTGCACTCATTGGTAATATGTACCTCATATAATAACAATATTGTTGTTATTATGTAACAAAATTGTCTCATAATGGACAGTTATTAAAATAACCAATCCAACTGGCAATTAAACTTCAAAATGACGGATCATTGCCTGTAATTAAAACACACTTCTACTTCCACCCATGTCAGGCAGAGCAGCCCAAGTATCCTAATACAGCACTTAGTCTTTATTAATTGTATCTTAATGAGGAGTCCTAAGACAAATTCAATATTGAAATTCAAATAGACTACAATCAAATGGTACATAGTCTTCAATTCGTCTAAAACTAACATTAACTGCCAAATGATGAATTCAAGAGTGAGCTGCCTGTACTGACAGGTAATGTGTCTCAGTTATTTGCAAAACCAAATGCCAGTGCTCTATAATAAGCTAACATATTTTCGTATAAATACTACCAATAGCCAAGATGACACTTAAATAAAATGGAAAAACATATCTGTCTCATCACTTTGACTACAAGTCATACTAACTGCATCAGAAAATTAAGTGAGATTTGTTTTCTATTGATAATCACCTCATCGTTACCAGAAAGTTCTAGGATGTTGCTTAGATCCCAAAGAAGGCGGTTTCTTAAAAACTTGTGAGCAGTAGCTTGTTATGCTTTGGGTGATATAATCACCAACCCTGCGTGAGACAGCAGACGTCGGATGCCAACGTGTAAAACAAACTAGAAGGTATCAGAATTCTTTGCAGAGGATGAGCCCAGAGCAGGCACTGGGCGGGGGGGGGAAGCGGGGAGACATTTGGACTGACTTATAATCCAGAAAATCCCCTTGTCAAAGTAGAGATTGAGTTTAGTAGGAACTGAAGGGCTTACACAAGACAAGCTACAGCTTCAAGATGGCAACACAGCAACATCTGTGACTTTAAGCTTTAGTCATCTAAGCCAGGGTTTTCTCTTCCAAGTTGTGCATCAGGGAGCACACAGAGAAGTAAGTTCTGTAAAACTGGTAAAAGCAATATCCAAGAAGGATCTATTTTTGCAACAAATAGTAAATGCTTAGAAGTGAATTTTGCCATCAAAAGATTTTTAGATTGGTAACGAAAGGTGAAATAATAGATCATTTCATTTCCTCCTTTTTCTTCAGATCTGCAGGTTCCCTGGTCTACTCTAATTTCCTACTCTTCTGGTCCTTGATAAGCAAAATCGAACAGAAGTATACTATAGAATTGCATACTTCAGATGCATAGATGAGACAGGTAGATTTGGTTTAGGTTAGATACATAGCAGCTAATAGTATGCAGAGTGCTAACGGGTACTACCTGAAATCAAGAAGGTTGGAGAAAGTAAACCACCTGATCCATGTAGTGTTATGACTCCTGAGAACAAAGTTTAGATTTTTTTTTTCAGTTAAATTAGACACAAAACGTGGGAAGATTAAAGTCTAACTCATCTTATGCAGGCACTGCTTATCTCTGTTTGACCACTACCACTAGCAAGCGACTGGAATTGGCTTGAGTCACTGCCCCAAATAAAATAATCACTTTTAAAAGATTAAAGAAGCCATTAACGTAAAGGATTGACTTTGCCCCAGCAGAACAGAGCAATGCAATCTGTTCAGTGCTGGTGATCTGGCAAGGACAAAGAAAATTAGTCTGACACCCGAGTAGAAACACAGAGACTTACAGAGGCTGAGTGCAGAGTCCAAACTCACAAGGACTTCTGAAGTGACAATGGTTCCAGTTGAAACATTCTATATGCAACACCTCCATACAGCTTTTTCACCGTGATCGAACTGGATACTTATAATATTCTCAGCAAGAATCCCAAAGGTTTTACTAACATCATTCTTACTCCTCAACAGCTTAAATAAAAAACAGTCCCCATGGAGGAGGGTGGGCTTTGAAAAAAATTGTGCATCAACTAAAGAGAGAACTAACGAGCTCAGCAATAGCTCAGGAGCCTTAAGATAATTTGGTACATCAAGACCCACTCCTGAGAGGGAGAGACAGACAGAAAAAAAAAATATATATACTCAAGAAGAGACCTTTGGTAGTTAGAAACAAAAAAACCACCAGGATTTGGACACAATTCAGGCTTGAAAGCAGGAAAGAAAGATTTGCGAATGCTAACTGTGTCTCATCGCTTGATTTCATCTACACACAATCCCATGTGTTTACACGCATTTGCTATGAAGGTTCGCTTCTAAGGGAACATTTTTGTCATCTCTCTCTTCCTAGACTGTATGAAAATCTTATTACTCAGAATCTGTGTGGACAGAAAGAAGACTCTTCAGTATGGAACTATTATCCAGGTCTATTTTTGTCTCCTTACTCCATCCCCTGAAAGTATTGAAGAAAACTGTTTTCTCTTTAAACTGTATCACATAATATTCAAATAATTATGACTCAACAATGAAAGAAAACACAAAAAAATGGCAAAAATAATTTCAGGACCTCAGATCGATACTGTACGTTCAACAAATTTCAGGACGGTCAGATGTAGAAATCCATCTCCTTCTGAATGACTATCTACTGACTTCATAAGACAGTGTAACGGGAAAACAAGACAATATATGCTAACGCACAAGAGAGCACAACCCTAACAGCAGAATGCACCACCAGCCCATTCAGCTGTCATACTTAGGACAGAAAAAAGAAAGCAATATTGGTCAAGGATACTTTTTTAATGTCTTTGAGAGACATTTCACAGTTGAGATCACTTCAAGTATTTGCACTGGCTGTTGTTCTTGGATAAAGCGGTTAGCTCACAAGTACTTCTTTTATTGCAATATGTGCATTTTCTTGCTAGCACCTAGCGCTTTCTCATTTCAGAACTCAATATTATAGGACAATGCTCTTTTGTGCCATCGTTTTTCTGCCATCAAAACAGAGCCTCTCCACTTTTCTTTAAGCACAAATATATTTATCACTGCTTTGCAATGAATTTGAACAAATCAACGTTTCTCTCATTTCAAATGAGTTACAAAAGAACTTATAAGGAGATAAAAAGAAAATACGTCTTTCCAGCACTCTGTTCTACAAAAGAGAAACATACCTGCAGTAGTATAGTTTATTTGATTACCTAAGTATTATTCCTTATAATACATATATTATATAAATACTTCAAATATATTTTTTCAATATATAAATATTTCAAAATAATTAACTACCGAGGAATCCTCATCCTTTGTTCAAAAATATTTAATTCTGTTAAAATCTTGATTCAAATGCATGCTATCCCTCCCTGAAGTCTGATGACATTAAGATGACCAAGATGTAAGCAAATCAAGAAGAAATGCAATGTTGTATTTAATAATTTTATTCATGGTTTACTGAGTTTTGTAGCAGTTTCCCTTGAAATTGCAATAGTGTAACTTAATAAATACATTAGTAAAGAACTGTGCAGGTTTTATTTTTTAATGCCTGGAGTTGAGAGACTTTTTTTTAACCCAAACAAAATTCATGCTTTCTATTATTTTTTCCTGCTTTTTTCCAAGCTTTGCACTATCCGCAAGTAATGACATTCTTCCAATCATCTTATTTTCAAAATCTATTTCAAGATTTGTCAGTACAATGTTTACGGAAGCTCAGAACTCTGCTACTGGCAATCGCTCTGTTGAAGACCGTAATGCCTGCAGCAGAAAAAGGTTATGGCTCAGGATGTAAAAGCACAATCTCCAAACAAAACAGAAAAAAGCATAGTAGAAAAACACACTATTTCAAAGGCAGCTAAAACTGACATGAGCAAGAAAGACAGTACGATTTGCCACCCAATAGTCTGACCTAAAATTTATGATCAATGACAACTCTTCACCACCTTTGCTACACAAATTTCTTATATTTAGAACAGATAAGGAAATACGAAAACTATTAAAAATAACTCTTCTGAGGCAAGAGAAGTTTAGAGTTAGCTGGCTAAGAGGTTTCTTCTGTTTGAATTTCAAATTTTTGGTTCTGATTCCTTTCTACTTGAAATACCATGAACCTGCCATTATGTTCCCTAAGTTTTGCTAGAAGCACTGTCTTGATATTTTTGAGCTCTGCCTCCTCCATTCATCCATTCCTCATGGTCAACTTATCTCATAATACATGCTTACGTAATCCTGAATAATAAAAAAAGAAACTAAGAAATAATCCAATAGGAAAAATTTTTTTTTGTATCATTGCGAGTGGCTAAGTTCATATCTCCTTATTATCCAATAACGAAAAGGCCCTTCTGTAAAGCAAACTTCAAAACAAATGCTATGAATTTAACTACGAGAAACACTGCTGAATTCCCTGACATCTACAGGGATGAAGTTTCAATACATACTGACATAGAATAAACAGTTATTAAAAACTCTCAATAAGCTACGGTGTGAATCAAGAAGCCTAAAAGAAACTTAAGTATATCTACTTTAAAGCTGAGAGTCTCAATAAGAAAGAGCCTGAAGTTCTGTGTGATCTTCCAAATCCCATTTCTGACACTGGAGTGAGTGAAAAACCTCCGCTCCTCAGACTTGCACTTTCTATTAACAATCTAACAACACAAATAAAGTATTCATACAAAAATCTACGTAGCACTTATCAAAGCCATTCTGAAGGGCATTAATACCCAGCCACACCTCGACCATAGTCAGACAGACCATCACAAATCCACACAACTCGAGGCTCTGCAGGCTGGCCTTATGACCAGCTAGTCATCAGAGATACCAGGGTAACAAGCATTATTTCTCAGAGTGGCTTCATAACACTTGCCTCCTACCATGCCATAGATTTTAATAAAAATTGAACTGCACACCTTTTCGTAGATTTAGCACTCCCTCTCTTCTGCTCAACAATCTGTTTCCTTGTTTCCAGAACAGCATCACATTCCTGTAATATTCCGAGCAACTTTCTAGATGTTCATCGTGCTTAACCAGTTTATGAACAAAATTGTTAAAATTTATTTCTACTTCTTAAACTCCAGGCCCAATTCTAACTGCTTCTAATACACCTCATGTATTTCATAACTTTCATGTCATTTAGGTGTTTACACTACAGCGGGAAGCATCCTTGAGTCCACTTAATATTAAATGCGGCTTTCGTCATTGCTCCAGCTCAAAGAATACATGGTTAAAAACATAGTCAAATCATCGTTTATATAAACATCTTTTGTGAAGTCGATACAGCTTGCAAATACTGCATAGGTTGGGTTTTGAAACGGATCCAATACAATTAGCAGGTCATAAGTACTGAATCATCTTCCAAGGTGCTACAGACTACTTTAGAGAAAGTTGATGTGTTTCATGGAAGTTAGTCACAATAAACTTATCAGATTTCACACTGACAAAGGTTAAGAAGAATTTCCCTTACAGTCCCAGGAATCATTCCTAGAATTTACAACAACAATAAAAGAAGGTATCGTATTTGGTTTTATTTGAATTAATACTGAATTAACCCAAAACTGTCATATTTGTAGAAGTGCAAGTGCTCACGCCTCTCTGTGTGCAATATGGGGGAAGCCTCTGCCCAGAAGCTTGACCTGGTGCATCCTTACAAGGGACTGAGAAGACTTGTGTGAGAACTAGGATAATACAGAAGTGGGAGTCTCGGAAGACCTGAAGGTAACAAAGAAGGGAAGTCATGAGAGAGACAGAATTATTGCCATGAGAAGTGGGGACAAAGGCAATGCACCTATAACAAAATACAGGCTTCATTAGTCCCCACTGCTGTTGAAAAAGTTGTTCATAGCGAATTTCAAACCGAAGGTTAAACTCCAAAATTCAAAAGAAATTAAATCCATTAAATGAAAACACCAAGGCCGAAACATCTTTCATGCTGCAGTGCTATGGACTGTTAGAAGTTCTGTTAGCACTCCTTCACAATCTCAGTGGACAACGACAGGAAACATACATTTGCAGTAATGGAAGACTGATCTCTACTAGGTATTTTGTTATCCTGACATCCTTAAGCATTGAACTTTCATTTTATGATCAACAAATTATTAGGATTCATAGCAGTGAAAAAACCAAGACCCAGCCTCCAGCATCTGGGGCGGGGTTGGAATGTCACAATAGCATTACTTCTGCTCTTTATGAAAATGTTACAGAACACTTCATGCATGTCAAATATAACAACAGATCACAAAAAAAAAAAGTTAGAGCTTCCAAAGTCACAAATATGCACACAAGCCTTCTGTATCAATACAAGGATATTATAACACATGGTTCATTCTAGCAAAAAAAAAAAAGTAGACAGATTTAAACTTCGAACACTGCACGGCCTCAAGGCCATGGTTCCTCCAAGGGTATGCACAGGCAAAAGTGCTAGAAGAATATTCTGACCACAACTCCCTGTGGGTGAAATTCAGAAAATGCAAGAATCTAGAACTTTCATTGAGTTCTCTTGAGCATCAGCATTACAATGGTCTTTAATTATATCCTCAATCTGATATTTTCATTCAGGATCCCTGCTTTCAAACATTTTGCAGAATTGACATGGCTCACAATCAGCAGTTATTTCGGATGTTCATTTGAACACGACCACGCAAGTGTGGCTGGCCCTAGGAATTTGCCTTACTGTAACCTTTTAAATCTCTTGAAGGGAGGTTCAGGATTTTTTTCTTTCCTTCCATGCTCACTTGTTCAGTACATATATGTCTCACAAAATACTAATTAGCTTAGTTAAGAACGTGCCTATGAGGTGTGCAATTACTGTACTATTTTAAAAGTGGAGTCAAGGAAGGCAGATTAGTTTAAAAAGCGTTATGAATTCTGAGTCCCCGCACTTCATTACAATTTTAGACGGTATTTAGCAACTCACATTATTTTTTAAATCTAGTTCCCGTGTACTTAATTTTCAGCATAAAGTTCAAGACAGACCCTGTTGTGTCAAATAAAGAATCCAGACCATCTACTTCGTATGTGTGCATACCACATTCTCATACTTTTCTCATGTACGTGGTAGAAATTAATTATTTTCAGCTTCATTTAGTTTGCTGCTTGAATTTATTGAATTACTGTCCCCTCAAGCAGTTCTGCGGACCTAACGTGGCAGGTGAAGAAAAAGCAGTTGGGAAGAAGCTCTCAATCCAGCACTGCTACCAAGGAAGTGTTACGTGTAACATACTTCCAGAGAAGGCGAAACACTTGTGTGAAAAGTTTGGTTTAAGCAATTTAGCATCACTGAGAAATTCCGTAGCAGAAGCAGGGACAAAGTCCAACTCACCATGGTAGTTTCCACTTGCAAAAACCTCTCTTCTCTCCTGCAGGCCCTATCTCATTTTGGTGAAGCAAATGAGGCAGGCATCCACACCAGTAAACTCACTTCCTCCCTAGAAGAAGGACAGAGAAGGCAGCGAGTAAACGGCAATTTATAGCAGCTGATAATCAGCTAAACAACACTTATTTAGCAAATGTATGGTTCATTTCACTGTCCTTACCAAGGTTGTTACTGTGGGGATCTTCCATTTAAGTCTCACAATGGGTTGCACCACGTTATTACAGAATGAACTGTGAAGAAATATAAGAGCAAAGAACTAAGCCCAAAAGAGAGCTTCTGCTGTGACAGATCAACTGCTGCAGCAGTTTAACATGGCAATGATATGGATGGTTTTAGGAACTTATTTAGCATCCAAGCTTTACGAAGCACAGATAAAGATTCATTTAATGAGTAACACTGCTTCATCCATCAGCTCATGTTGCCACTGGCAATGGGCATGCTGTTAGCTTGTTAATAATTTTAGTTGGTTTCTTTGGTTGGCTACACTTAATTGTTGTCAACCAGAAAACAATTAAATTCTTGTTTTCTTTGCAAGGCCCTTATGCTCAGCATTTCAAAACAACTAAATGATAGATGCTAATTTGGGAGGTGGAAGGGATGTTTACAGCTACTTACGGGGACCAGGTAGGAAGGCCCCTGTTTCTGTTTCTAATATGTTTACCTATTTAGGAAGGCAGGAGGCAACTGTCCAGTTGATCTTACTCCTGATTTTGAAGCGCTGCAGTATCATGCACCTGTAAGAACAGAGAGAAGACCAGGATGTGTTTTACTCCAAAAGTGACACTGTAAAGTACTGTTTTGCATCCATTTGTCATTCCCACTACACACTCCAACTCTGGAATCTTCATCTGCAGCACTATTATGGAGAAAGAATTTTTTCCTGTCTTCTAGCTTTGACCATTCTCAAAACTGTTATAAGCACTTCAGTATCTCACTATTAAGACCACAACAGCTTTTCCATCCAGAACTTCAGCCAGAGCCAAATCCAATTCAGATTAAACAAAGAAACATTCATTATCAGAGAAACAGAATGGAAGCTTTCTGGAGAGAAACATTGTCTGACCACCAGCACACATTAACCTAGACATAAGGATTCTAAAAGATAACTTGATAAACCCCAACAGTATGCCTTAAGATTGAGATTGCTTTGCCATTGCAGAGATACGTACACCAGATGACAGCTTCTTAGGAATGTACCCCCTGACTGTCTAGTTCAGAGGAACAAAGTCAATACACCTCAAAAACCAGTTGAGAGGGCTGGTTTTCCACCAATTTGACTATGCATTCCATGTCAGTGACAGAATTGAGTAAACTTGTCCAGCTGTTATGTAGTCTGTCCAGTGTATGTAGTCTGTTTCTACTTATGAAACATTCATCTACAGACTGAGATTCACTGATTTTATTCAAAAAAAGTCATATAATTTAAAAAAACCCCAAACAAACACAACAAGGCATTGCAGATTGATCTAAAATAATCCTCAATATTAATTAAATTTACCATGAAGTACAGACCCGAGTGGTTTAAAGAGGGATGTGATAATGATTTGCTTCCTAACTGGATATGTGAGCATGTTGTGGTTTATTTAGCTTTTTATCTGGTTTACCTGTTAAGAGAGCAAAAATGATCAGCACATTCTCTTCTTTTAAAGCATGTTTAGTGACAGTCTACCCAAATACAATTCTTTCTGACCCCAACTTGAGTCTGCTTCTCTATTAGTCTAAGCACCATTAATCAAGCTCGTAAAGTTTTTATGTGTCTCATTCTTTACTTGCTTTCTCCTAATTTTTTGAATTTTTTGTTCCTCCTAGTTACAACATATTACACTTTCTTCTCTGTGCAATTTGCTTTTTCTTAACAAATTCATATGTATGTTTATATATACTTGTATATTTATGTAAGCAAATCCCTACAATTGTTAAATATATTTGTTCTATAAAAAGACAGAATAACAATCTCTGTTTTCTATTTTCCTTTTCCACTCTCTCAGCTACATTTTTCCTAGCACATGTTGTCTCACAAATTAATTTCAATACAGCACACCTTCACCAGCCATTTTTAAAACCATAAGACACTGCCTGCTTTTCAGGTTCAGTTGAATTTTCACCTGGTTAACTGGTGCCAGCCACCTAGAACACTGCCTAAGTTCACTTTTCTGTGAAATTCTACTGAAATTGGAAAACAGCCATGGTAACCCGACCAGAAAGAACTAAATATCCCCCACATTCATACACAGAGTATTTGGAAGTGATGGTGGTCACAAAAATCACGTATTTAAGGCGTGGAAAATGAACATGCAACGCCGTGCAGTTGGGAACACACATGCACATTTTTACTACTGAAGGCCATAGACAAAACTGTACTTACATTTGCGATTAAAGATATCACACCTTTGATTCACAACATTGTAAGAAACAATCCAAAATGCCAAATTAAGACAGGTTTTTAAGAGATTGTCCCGATACTTTTTTCACTCTTGACGAGTTCTTTATTTCAGACTTCTAGATTGAAACATTACCCAAAATTCACTTCAATTGCACTGTAGTGTTTATATTGTTACGTGCAGATTGTACAAGTAGACAATTAGGCTAAAATTCTCGTAGCCGAAGAACGGTGCTCAAGATCTTTGTCTGATTCCTTTCCACCAGCAACATTTCATTCACAACACACATTACAGTCACACACACAAATCATTGAGAACAAGTGGTGCATCAGTAATGCTGTTGGTGGAAACAAAAAGAGAGCCCAAGCCTGTTGTGCTGTTCTGATGCCCTCACATCCTGCTGAACCGCTTGACACTCACAAACTCAATTAACGCTTCTAGAAACAGCACACATGGAAAAGCTACTCAGAGTACCACTATCCATCAACGTGCCCATTTGTTTCTCTGAAGTGCCATTAAAAACAGCTGTTTTAATTGCAGAAGTTCACAAATGGCCAGAACAAAACTCTCTCTAGATAACAAAAATGTGAAGTAAAAAAAAAACCATACGTAAGAGACTGCAGAGAAAAGTATCTCCTGGTTACTTTGCCTCCTGCTGAAAGCATCCCTTGACACTTGCACGCATCCATTGGATAATAAAACAGAGGTTAGGAGAATGAGAGGAAGTATACTGGTCTCATCTTAATAGGGTGAAATTTATGCGACAGCACAAGCAATGGACAAGGAGACACAAAACCTGCCTTTCAACGCAGAGGCCATAGCAAAAGCCATAGTTATCTACGATTGTGAACTACAGATTGAAATTAAATTGTAATTGCCAGTACAAGCAATTAATTTGACCTCAGTATTCAATTCTATGTTCAGTTATTTGATGAGTCTGTCAAGATGATTAAAACATAAAGAAAACCAAATGACACTAGATTCAAACCGGAACAAGAAAGTTTCACAAGAAAGTTTTTATGGAAAGAACATCAAACATTTCCAGTAAGTTCCTATAAAGGTAACTAATGCTTTCAAAATTCAATCTGTGTCTTGTTTATGGCATAACCAAAATGTGACAATTTCTCACTAACGATTCATGAAGGTTTTAGCGTAGTAACCCTTTGACATGATTAGACTCTAATAAGGATTGTATGTTCTCACATTAGATTATGTGATACATATTATCAATATATTTATTATATTGCTGTTTAAGCCCAGATGTATCACAGAACCCCAGCACGGCAGGGGTTGGAAGGGCCCTCTGGCGATCCCCCAGTCCAACCCCCCTGCTAAAGCAGCTGCCCCCAGAGCAGGGGGCACAGGAACGCGTCCAGGTGAGTTTTGAATCTCTCCGGAGAGGAGGTTCCACAACTTCTCTAGACAGCCTGTGCCACGGCTCTGGCACCCATCACCATCATCATCACAATTCTCTCTCTGAAAATAAAATACAGACACTTCCAGTCATGCAGATGATATTTACAGGTTTTTTCATTAGCCCAAAGAAACATAGGTACTGAATATTTCCAACTTCAAAATGCAAACAAGGACCTTTGTGAACAATTTGATTATGATCAGTTCCATGAGGAAAGGCTGTAATGAGAGAGTACAGGTACACGGGAAGTGCCCATGTTTGAGCTTTACAGCAGGTCTCAGGTTTTGTCATGATTAGGCACCAAAGTAGCTTCTGCAAAAGCTACTGCATTTGAACACTGACCAAAACAGTACCACCAAGATCTTGGAAAGTTTTCTGTGCGTTCCCTTTAGCTCTCAGTAGCGTGTGTCGTTTTGAGGCAGCAACGTTTTTGTCCAAACCTCTAATTTAAGACACGATAAACCTCCTGGTTATCTTTATTGCTGCTGACTTTTAGCATCTGTAGTAACAGCATGAAGGCAGGGAAAACACAGTAATTGTTTGGTTGGTCAAAAGCTAAAGAAACCTTTTTCCAATGGAACAATCTCTTTTTAACTGAAGTCCTTATACATAAGACATACTTCTTTATCACATAAAGCAGAGCCACTTTTCCAGGCCCATGCTAGAAAGCCACCAAATCTGAATGCTCAAGTTTTTAATTATCTATATTCATCTTCGGAAATAAAATAGCTAAAATCCGAATTGAATAAACAATGGATGTTATCCCTAATCTCCACATACCTGCTTTATACTACTTTCCCAGCAAAACTAGTCTGTACTGACTCAAAGATGATGCTATTACCTAGTGGCTTTAAAAGGTGGATTCCTCTTCCTCTCTGCAGCGCTGGTTTGGGCCACGTGGCGCCATTTGCTCCCTTCCATTTGCTCTGATACTTTTCTAAGTGGTCTGCGGGCCACTTCGGCTCACTCAGCCAACAAAAAAAAAAAAAACCCGCTGCTTTTTTTTGTCTCCAAGAATTTTGTGCTGATTTGAATCAGCTCACAGAAGGGTCTGCAAAACCACCACAGCCAGTACAAAGCAGGCAAAATGAAGCAAGTGCGGTAAAGTATCTCTTTTCTTCAGCGCCAGTGGCCTTCCAGATCAGCTTTCCTCTTTTGTAAATACACAGCTTCAGTGTTCTGCAATTGAGCTAGTTACAGGTCAGCCCACGGCAACCGTACAGCGGGCAGAACTGAAGTCTGCTCCACAGTGCCGGTTCCCCGCTGTTCCTGGGGAGCACAGAGGTACCTTGTGACACGGCGACAGACTGCAAAATCAGTCTTCACCTTCAATGGTATAAAAGTACGCTGGGTCAGAGCTTAGGTTCGAGGGCTTTAGCTGCATGTCGTACACAGTTTGGTTTCGAAGACATTTCCAAACAAAAGCCGGCGCATTTCTTAGCAATCTCACAAATAAGAATCCGTGGAAATAGCAGCAATCCTACCTGTCCTAGAAAGCTGGGGCAACAAAAGTGGATTGGAACATCTTCCTTTTCTTCAACAGCCAAGAAATGTTATATCAAAAATAAGAAAGACTAAATTATTTGACCATCTAGCTACACATCATTAAATTAATCTGATTCTTCTGTGCTGTCAGAAATGTAGCTAGCTACTCCCACCAAGTCTCTGTAAACGGGACTGAGAAACAGAAGATCGTATAAATCATTTTCATCTCCCCATTACTGTGAAACCTATACTTTATTGTACAAACTTATTTTTTTAAAACCCCACTGAAAGCTCAAAATTCTAAGGGGTTCTAAAGGGGTTTCTGCAAGTTAAAAGTGGTATGGACCTAAACTGAACTCCAAAAGTAGATCTTGACTACATAACTATCTATACACTTGCATTAAAACATCTTAAGAAATAGGAAGCAGAGGAACTCCAATATCGGGAAAATACCTTGGAAAAAAGGGTTACATGTTATACTTCAAGTATAGCCTGATAAGCTCATACCAGTTCCATTTAACTTTATGAAGAAAACGGTTTTTTTTGTTTTTAAATACAAAGTTGTTTGTTTTCACCTGTTGCTCAATAGAAGCTCATTGTGTAGCCTTACTTTCATTAAAGGAATAACTTTGAATAAAAATTATGTCACATTTCCACACATACAAAAACCATGAGACATGCAATTCAAATCTTATTTTTCCCTATGTAAACCACTTACAGGACTTCCAAATTGCTTACTGAAAAATGCTTTTTCCCCTTTTACAGTCAGAAAATTGAATCAAAACACACATGAAATAAAGATTATCTGTAAACTAAAACATGAATCTTGTAAACAATATTTAGTGTGGTGGGTCCTGGCTTTTTGTTAGCATACAAATCCATTTTTTCCTACAAACTCTCAAGAATTGTACCGTACCCTAAATCACAAACTTTAAATACGAATGCTAACGTTTTTTTCTCTCTCGTATCCCCATCAGTATTAATATAAAACACTAAAGTACAATTTTCTTTCTGAATAATACAAAGTCAGCAGGTCCATTGATGTAGGTTTCAAACTAATTATGATTTGGCTTAACATATGAAAAGGTTATTTTTAAAATCACATTTTCATTTCTTGTGTCCTGAATTTAGAAGAGTTTAAATCCACACAAATCTACTTCCATGATTAGTTTTACTGATATCATCAGACTGTTCACATGAAAGCAAACACCTAGTCACCAGCACGACAGTGTGTTTCTGATGGCTTTTGGAACACACAGGAGGAAACTTTAACTTCAGTGAGGTCAAAGCAAGTTTTCCATGAACTTCACCTATAAACATCCTTTAAATACTGTGAACTCTGTTACTGAGTAAACAAACAAAAATCTCAGGGGAAGATCAACCAATGCATCTCATCTTTAAACAATGCTGTAACTCATCTTTAAACAAACAGTAACTGACTTTTACCTGTGGATTCTCATTTTTTCTGGTCTGAAAACTTCATATTATAATGTTTTTCAGTTTAAAATATATTTTTAATATATATTACATTTATATATATGTATATATACACTATATATTATATATATCAAATATATCTTTTATATATTTAAATACATATAAAATATATTTCTATATATGTGTATATAAAATCTGCCTTGCTTGTTCATCCTCATTTCTCACAAGCCTCTCAGACTTTGGTAAAAGATGACAGATCTTAAACTAGTGCCTAATCACTAGTTATTTTCACTAAGCAAAGTTTCTAATCACAACTCTTTTCTGTCGTATTCCATTACAGACATACAAAGTTATACCTTTCACTAACCTAAAAGTGTGTCCTTCATTCATTCCTAGGGGGTAGAAGATGAATTACTTATTTGAAATGTATCTTCTTCATTTCTGATTATTTCTAATTAACTTACCTGCAATAAATTTCTGAGAAAAAGCTGTTTCTAAATCTTATACACATGCAAAAAAACCACAACAGCAACTAAACAAAGCTACATTGTGAACTTTCTCGGAAAGTTATCAGCCAATTTACAAGCATACAGACACTTCAATGGGAGACTACATTAGGAAAACCTGTTGCTAGAGAGCACTACAAACTTTGGCAAATAAACGGAATGCACAATGCAATTATAATTTTGCACTGAACTGTCGTCTTCTAAAAGAATATAAAATGCAAGCAATTCAAGTTACTCTTTCGCTTTTGCACTCTCCACCAACCACCCAGTTTGCTGGCTTTGCAGGAAAAACACAGCCATCGTTTTACCCTTCAAGACTTCTTTACAACACTTCATCAACTTGATAGGGACAGCTTCACCTTTACAAATAATAAACGCAATTTCGCTTTTAAAAGAAACATCCTGTATCAGCTATATAGCACTCCTCTGGATAGAAAACCTGACAAGCTCCAAAGCCCACTAATCAAAAGTAGTACTATACTATATTTCAAAGTATCCCATCAGGTGTGATAGGACCCTTCTTGTCACTACTGGGTAAAAAATATAATGCAAAACTAGAGCATACAGTATGTACTGATGCCTAAAGACTCACAGAGTAAAGCACAGTCTCCCATTGATTTTAGCTTTGTCTCATAAGACCTATTTCCTTTAAATCCTACTTCACCAAATAAAGCCATTTTCCAGTTGTCACTGTCCCGATAGCGCAAAATCAAGATTGACTTGGAGGCTAGTGAGAGTTTCCTGTAAAAACCGGGAACGTGCTACTGCTTCATATAATCACGGAAGCATTGTTTCTCCTCAATCAGCTTCTCAGAACTAAGGATTGAGAGAGAAGAAAGGCGGACTCTATGGCTTGCCTCATCAACACTGTATGGCTGAGCCATGGTAATTTCAAGGGACTGCATTCAGAGAACTACTGGGTTTGCCGCCCATCTGTGCTTCTCACCGGCAGCTTCTCGAGGGTGAGGGGTGGGCGGGAAGAAGAATGGAGAGTGTCAAAGACACTGAAACACGCAGAAGTCTGTGCTTTGCCGAGTGATTACTTCTGCATCGTGAAATGCCAGCAGAGCAAATCTGAACTCTGTACAAGAGACGACTATTAAGGAAAAAGAAAAATGACCAGGGAAATTCTCCATGTGATTTAAAGAGGTGGAGGAGGGAGAATATATTTTGAATCATAGACAATAACTCTTCTATCACTCAAAACATATAGATATAGCCTAGATGTCAATGAAGGTTTTCCAAAAAATAATTACTCAAAATCTCCTGTTAGAGGAAAACAAAAAAGAATTAAACCATCTTTCTTGTTTTTCAGAGATGCTGTAAGTGGAAAACATGATGATTACACGATGAGCTGTCGCTCAGCTACAACCCACTCAGTTCTATTACTGCTCACTACAGCTGCTTTAACGTTCAGTCAGCTCAGTTACCTTTTATATTCATTACACGCAGAAATTCTCAAATGCCCCTTTATCATACTGGGCAATCCTTGCCCTTGGAGTCCAAACTCACTTCATCTCTTTTTGCTTTATTGGAATTTAGGACTGAATTGTGAAAGAGAGTAGCAACCCTGTTTCCATATCATTTGAATTCCTGCATCACACACATTTTTCTCTGCCCTTCCTTTTGCTCTCTAGAAGACTGAGGTTATATGGTACAGTGCACCATTTGCATATCAAAAGCAACAGCACTTTACACAGAAATGAAAAGCAGCCACTTTTCTGGTTTCAGTGACCAAGAGCTTAAGACACGAAAAGAATTTACTTCCTCTGAATCTGTAACTCCAAATTCAAGTGTAACTCAGTTCATCAAACTGGTTTAGATAAATATTTTAAAAATGAAGGTCTCTCACTGCCACTGTTACCTGATACTTATTTGACAAAGACAGAGTTCATTTTATATCCAGACACTTTCCTTCTGGAGCAGGTAGATACTTCATTGTCTTACCTGTAAGAATATAATTAAGAAAAGCATGCAAACAAGTTCAAAGGCCATAAAGAAACAATTCTTATTTATCTCAAATTATATACGACCTGTCTGAATGGCACTACCCCACTTACTAGAGTATTTCAATGTCTTTTTTCAGCTGGCCACCATTACCTCAGATGTGTTAGATTTTGTTATTAAAATAAGCAGGATTACTCTCTGCTGTACCTTGTGCAATCTAGCAAAAGAACACATATATACAGAACACTATTCCACATTACTGCAACTTCATGCTAAGGTAGCAACCTTGCCCTAAGTTTCTACGTGGAGATGCCTTTTCTAAAGCAAAATGTCCATCACTGGTGTTAAGAACATATACACAACCTGTCAGTGCAGAATAGCTACCACATAACGAACCGTAAGCTAGCTTGTGACCTGCATGAAGCTCCAAGAGACACAGCCTGGACACTATACTATTGCACCTTGTTTTTCCCAACAGGAGGCAGAAGGTGATTCAAGCACAAGCTATATCACCTGCTGAGGTTCAACATGCCTCTAACTGTATTACACCTAATCTTTATGCCCTCAATGCATCACATCAACCTCCAATAACCTAAAACCAGCACTGACCCTCCAGAAAGCAGACAGGCAAATAAACACAAAGACATTCATAGTTCTGTTTCTGGGAAAGACCCTTCTTGCACCTTAATATGGGTCTGTGGCCTAGTGCTTGGCATACTAACAGACTAAGGATACAAGCTGTCATATACTTGTGAGGCACAATAATTGGCCATCTATATGTTGTTCCTCTATCCTTTATACTGATGGTCACATACATCAGGTAGATGAGTGCATAAAGGCTGTAAAACGGGTAAGAGATGGATACAGCTACATCCCCTCTCCCCCATAACATGACTGTGATTTGTGACATCAATTTTAATGGCTTCCCTGCCCAGAAACATACCTGGCCACCCACACACCCTAGAGTGAGCGATGAGGTAGAACAGCAGAACGAATGACTCAGAGAAAGACCAGCTGTTTACCACAGCGTCTCACTACTCCCAATCCCAACAGTAGTGGGTGGCATTTGAGCTGTCCTTGACCCTGTCAAATCTCTCTCCAACTACTTCCCACCATAAGAAATGTTGATGTGTCTCCAAATCCTACCATGAATGTATTGCTGATTTCATTAGGAAGACCTGTCTGCTTCAGATGGTTTAAGAGAAAAATAGCTTGCAGACAACTCCTATGCTCAAGAGAACCATGCTATACTATGAGTACACTGAATTACACACTCATTTGACTTGTAACAGCCACACTAGTTTATCATTCATGAGTCACCTAAAACCTTAGATCCTCAGAGATATCCTATCTATTTCCCTATATGTCTTCAGTTAGCATCTTTAAAGGAATTGCACTGGATCAGAAACAAGAACCAGAATTTAAAATCAGTCTCAGCAAATTTCCTTCCATTTTTCATCTGTTTCTTACTTAATAAAGCACACAGTGCAATAGTACGCTCATTTAACATAATGTTAAAGTGTTTATGAGTACATTGCTATTTGCATGGGAATCTTAATGCTAACCAATTTTCATTTTAAATAAAATTTTACCAAATACATTTCTATACTAATGCTCTGTGCCTCACATGCGGCCAACAGTCACGTCACTACCATGTTTTTACAGAGAAGTAAGAGGATAGTGGATCCACAGAAGACTGAGATCTCAAATGCAGAGTGATACTATCGCACCGTTCTCTGTAACCCTTATAGGATTACAACTCATCTGGAACACTATATTCCTTTATTGCCCTCCAGGTGATAAAAGGGAGAACCCTCCTAAAAGTGTTAGCTGGACTTAGTTGCTGAAGTCATACATCTTAGGGTGAATCAATAGTTCTCTCTTTAATGGCTGCCAGATCAGACACTTAATTTCTTATTAATTATATGGAGAAAACTGCACTTATCTTTCTAGAAGGACTCGCTTTTGTGGGTCCTAGATCTGTGCTGATGCTTCCAAGACACCAAAAAGCCTACATCCTACAAACATGGAAAAAAAAAAATAAAATCAAGTGTTCAAGAACCTGGCTTCCCCACAGTTTCACTGGGCTTGTTTGGACGGAAGCAAGTGTGAGAGAAGTAGCCGTGTTTGAGTACACGTGATCCTATTCTCTGGCAGTCTACACCAAACCCAAATGAAGGAACAGGATCTTCCTATAAAACTTCATAAACTGGTAAGAGATACAAGGCACACAGAACATTAATAGGTACTGACATCTGGCAAAGACCAATGTGATCTAGGCGGCTTAGCTAACCACCGACAGGTTCACAAGAATAGCCAAATTCAAGCCAAGGCTGACTGGATATGCATGCATTAGAAGTGAGCATTTTTCACAGCTCTATTTCTCAGGAAGCATAGAGGAGAAACTTAAAATTCCCAATTCAAACAGCATACACAAACCTCTTCAAAAAGATCACAAGTCAGCTGTCAAAACTATCTTTTATGTCCTGTACCATCTCCAGTCCAATCCTGCCTTTCTGTCTGCCTGCCTGATGTATTCAGAGGTTGTGCTGGAGTCACTTCCTCTTGTCCGTCCTATTTAACTAATGTAATTCAACAGAATAAAATAAACTATTTCTGCAATAGCAGGAAGGCACAAAGCGAACTGTGGAATACCAAATATACCGATTCACTTTATTCAGTGGATACAAATTTTACCCAGAATACTCACTCTAACTGACTGACACTAAAACAGAACAAATAATTCAGTAATCACACCTGCACCCGGAACAGTCTGTCTCCTTCAGGACTGAGGTCATCCAGAGAGGGGAGTCTGCAGTGCAGCTGCTGTACTATAAACACAGAGCTCCCACGGAAATTTGAATGCTTGCTTCTTCCCCCTCCCCCACCCCTTCTATTTTTAAATATAACTTTCCTACATACTTTGGAAAACTATGAATTTCTATGCCCCACTGTCTTTTGTGGGCAGCTGGGGTTTTTTCTAATTTGAGAACAAACTACATCACTAAATTATTTCCTATTGTGAACGACAGAACTGTTTGATGATTTCAGTAAGATATTAACAGAAGGTTCTTAATTGTTCTTATAGCATAAGAAACACAATTTTAAACGACCTACCTCTATGTTCAACAATCCAGACACGCATGACAAACGGATGTTTTATGCTTACGTGGTCACAGCCTTTTGGTGGCAAAATGACCCAGCGTGCACTCACTTCTTCACAATGCCAAGATCCTCTCCAAGACTGATCCTTTATCCTCCACATCTAGCATTATGCTAAACAAATAGTTTACAATAATGGAGAATAGTTACTGCCATTTCTCATGTGTATTCTCTTCACAACATCCTCACACAGTTCAACTCTATTACAAGCATTATTCAGTATTCAGCTTCTCAGTGCTTGCCAAAACCACATTCTAAACATTTCCCAACTATGCTGGTAAAGCATGAAATTCAGATTTAACGTACAGGATAACGAACCTTATGTTGATAGTTATCATTTAACAGTGGTAGTCTAAAAATTTTGCAACACAAATGTCTAGTAAACCCCAAGATAACTTAATTGTAATATACGTATGTTCATGAATCGTTAACCTACATGAAAACAGATTCAAGCTCTCATTTTGTACACAGCTCTGCAAGAATGTATCCTTTTTTACCCCTGTTCCTGAAACAAGTTGCAAAGATGAAATAGCAGATGTTTCAGTATTGGCCAGTCTAGGTGTCCTAACTGAGCCAAAGCCCCTCACTGAAGCAAGCTGGGAAACCTGCTTCAATAACGAGACCCATTCACATTCTCATACACGCTAGCAGAACAAGCAGGAAGTTCAACAACAACAAAAAGGAAATATATTGCACATTTCAATGCATTAAAATAATGCAGGACTTTCTTCTCTATTCAAGTTCCTGTGTATACTGAAAAGAGGACGAAGAGGTAAAATTTTCAATTTCAACTATGGACTGTGCTAGAAGGAGCATCAAAAGATGGAAATGTGTCTCTGCCGGTCCAGTTCAATGTCATTTAGTCAACTGTTATTAAAGGTACTTACTGAAATGAGTGGCAAAATCACCATTGCCTTCAATAACAAAGAATCCTCTCTGAAGCTAAAAAAATACAACATGGTTGTTTTGCACTTTTACTAACTGTGCTTGCATTACATCAGCTTTTGCATCAAAGCTGGTAGTGCAAAGAGGAAAGCAAAGCCAATTTTATGAACTGATGTAATCAAGCCCAGCATTTCTGTGGAGTTTTTTGTTCCTATGGTCACAATGACATCAGACTGCTCTGCTTATTTAGTAGCGGAGAGCAATGACAGTTCTTCCCCGCTGCTCACACACTTCGCTATTCTTTTTCCCCCGCTTGTACATCCTGACACATTAGGAGTCAGTTTGCACTTCAGTGTGACACAAAACAAGGCTTGCCTCAAATCTATCCCCACACACACTTCTCTCAGTGTTTCCAGATATCGCAGGCAAAGTCAAAACTTTACTTAAGAAAGTGGAAAGGCGGGAAGGAGACATCTCAGGAATTTAGTAAAGCACATCTAAACACTGTAAGGCTGGTCACGAATTTACACAGTGGAACACACACTGTTCAAACAGCAGTTGTATTTTAATGTAGCAGATACTTATCCACAGACAGAGCTGACCTGGAAAGATCATGAAGCCGTTTGCCTGACGGCACAGGGAGATTATTAATTGGTACTCCAGCATCATAGACACCCACACTGCAGTTAAATTAATAGGCTTGGTACTCTTAGCTTTCTAGTTTGCATAGGTCCATATACGCATTTCAAAAGGCTCCTACAAACTTAGGTAACTTCACTTTTCTGTATCAGTTTCTGCACCTGTAAGATCGGAATAATTAGACTAATCTTAAAAAGAACTTAACACATCAGCTGAAGAGAAGTTGATTCACTTTCTGTTCACATAATCCAGCCCTAGAATTCCCCATCTAATTAATTCTCTCATCTGAGACACATCATCTAGGCCAGATACATCTACACTCTGCTCTGAAATTAGCAATAGCTACCTTAGAATCCAAAACACACAAACATACTGTAATACCCCTAAAATATATTCTGCAGTTCTCACTTCTACTGTACAGCACTTGTGAGCAACTTTCATATCCTACCATTAGGGGAAAAACATTTCTTCCACAAAGTGAGTTCTTACACAGCCTTATCATCTAGAAATAAACATCAACAGAACATATTAAAGAAAATATATTTACACATGGAAAATACCATAAAACTTACTGGCACGTGTAATCTGTTACTGAACCTAGCAGGATACACACAATATATTTTGTAGGTTTCCCTACTAAGAGGTTTCTTGAATCTGTCCTGCTGCATAGCACACAAACACGTATCAACATAGTAGTTGGTATCAAAACTCGCATAAAAAAAATCCACCATAAATCCAACAACCAACCTATTAACCAAACAACTCCTCCATCCCCATCTCCTCCTTCATGTCGCAAACTATTGGGAGAAATTAATAATGGGAAAATAGCAGTATGTTAGATACCCCAATTTCTAGATTTTTTTTTTTCTTCACTGAATTAGATCTTTTCCAAGGTTTAAGGAAGGTAACATTATGAAGCAACTGAAGTGCTTCAATAAAAGTAACCTTACATAGGCTGAGAAAAATAAAACGTCATGCTAGATAGATGAATACGTTATGGTCTTATGTACATAACTATCTCAAATATTCTTCAGCTGCAGTCAGATATTTTCCATAGATACAATTTTTTATAAAATGTAGACAATAAGAAAAATATGATTCCTTATAGCCGAATTGCCTACTTCAATCTCTAAAACTGAAGATTTTTATTTGCCAGCTGTCCTTCCCATTAATAAAAAAGAGCACAATCCCCCCTGCATCTGCTATTATTTTTGAGCAGCTTACCAAGTAACATGCAAAGAAACGAACAAACATTTTAATAACTAGATGTCAAATGCATTAGAAAAGAGGTATTATGAATATAAAAAATACAAGTATGGGGGTTTTATGGACAGAAAGAAAATGTTATGGTACATGTTGAAATGCATATAGGCATTATATGCTTATATAACCTATATGTAATATATAGGAATATTATACCTATACTGCATGTGTTAGCTATATGTCTGTATATCATTGATATATTTATAAGGATATAAATATACATACTTAGATAACACAGATATCTTAACTAACATCACTAACACCATGGGGTTTTTTTTCCATTTGGGATAAGAAGTCAATTCAAACTACAAAACTTGATATACATCAGTCATTAACCCTACTGTAAGGCATGCAGTTAGAGCCTTAAGGATTTATTTAATACGCTTCTTGCTAGCAGTTGACAGACATCTGACAACACAGAAATGTAACATTTCATTTGACTTATCCATAGGCTTATTCCACTGAGCCCCAATTGTTTTAGCAAAAGAAAGAGAAAAGAAGTTCAGTAATTTCAGGGTGGGGGATGGGAAACCTGTTCATAACAAATGACCCTTCCTTTATTAATTTCTACTAAAGATTAAGAGGCATCAATTTTAAAAAACAAATAAAAATTTATCTTAAGTCATAAACCATTCTTGGTTCATTAACTCGTCTGCCTTTTTTTTTTTCCCTTTTTCTTTTGTTTTTTTACTGTGTGTGTTAAGGTACCACGAGTCGCAGAAACCAGTAAGACATTTTCTAGAGGACATTCCATATTACCCATCAAGCCCTTATCCCCCAAAACTTATCAATTCTTCTCTTCTTTCTCTGGCAGAAAGAAATCAAATTACAACAGAAGACATCTATCTCTCTAGTTTTATGTCACATGCATTAAGCAGTATAGAATGAAATGCAACTAGAAAAAATTATAATAATCCATAAAATACGGAGTAAGGTAAGTTATGTTCCATTTCATTTCAAAAGCCTTCCAGTGCCGTGGATTTCACACCTTTATTTAACCTGCAAGATCTTGAAAAAAATTTTTTTTTTTTTTACAGACAAAAAGACAAAGCATATTGTGACAGAAGTGGAGATGCCAAAAGGCAAGAGTTTCTAACATCCAGTCACACCTTACAGAACTCTTCTCAGTTGTTCAAATGAATCTGTCACATGTCCCACATGTGGAGAAAGAAAACACTCTGCCAGGTATCTTGAACTTGATCCCACTCAGGTTTGCTACTTTGCCAGCTGCACTCAAAATGTGTGTAATTACTATCAGGTGAACCAATCATTTATAGAAGTGCTTTTGAAGGGCCTGAGATTGTATCAATGCATTTCAAACAACCGAATACAATATTTCAAAGTACAGTCACCTGCTATAGTGATAGACAAAGTAATGAGCTACCAACTGCTGTACAAAAGTCAAAGTAGAGAACGAGAGACCTTTGAAAACTGGTAGAAATACAGATCAAAATGATTCAAAAATATTGAGAAGATATAATTAACATGTCATTTTTCATAAGATGTAACTTTGCTATATAACAACTTGGCCAACAGCTGAAATCTATCAGAAACTAAATTGAGTATGATGGCATGTATGAGCTTTAAAGACAAGTATTTAAGCTTTTTTTGCATTTCAGTTTGCTAAAGGTTTCATTTTGTTTATCTTTTATGTCTGAAATGCATAGTGTAAGCAATGAAGTTGGAGAGTGATGAGTTATGGGCTGTTTAGAAAGAACAGAAAGCGCGATATAAAACCACTATTGCCGGATAACATAGATATTATCGGAGCTTAGAGAAAAAAAAATCTTTACCCTGACTATAAGTGACTGAACTCTGCTCAAGGACAAAATATTCCTAAAGTTCACCTAGCAAAGATTCATCAACTCTACCTTTTCACTGGAAGAAAAACTAATCTTGTACATCAGTTAGAAGACTACGTTGCCCATCGACTAACGAAGAATCACATATACAGCAACTTATATATCATTCGTAAACTTTAGCAAAATATATCATCCTCCCAGAAAAGACAAAGGTGTTCCATAACAATACTGGCGGAGCAACTTTACATACGAGTAGAATGAAAATGCATCCAGAGCGCACACAGCCTAACATTCGATAGAAAGACTGTCATCCTTCAAAAGTAAAAAGCTGTGCATGTCAAGAATAGAACAGAGTTTCTGCCTAAAATCCCCGACTGAGCAACCGTGTTACTGAATAGAAGGACACTGGGCAGCACAGAAAAAAAAAGACCCAATTTTAGGAGTCAGAAAATATAATAATGTTTGCAACTGCAAGTGAACGAAGCTATAGGCTCGAGTTAAAACAGTAGGATTGACCATAACCAGTTTCACGTACTACAGTTACAGCATTAGTATACCAAATAGCACAAAAGGGCCTGCAATGCTATTTTAAAAGTACTTCCCATATAACAAAACTGAACAGTGCCTGGCAAAATGAGCCCTGATCTTCAACTAGGTACATCTGTGACAGAAGTCAATTGTAGTATTTCCCGCTGACACACAAACTGAAACAGAAAAACGCTCAGTAAGAAGAGGACGAGAGGTCCAATACAGAACATGAGAAAACAAAATCTAGTTGTTGGCTTTCACTCTTCTCTTTTCAGATGTTCATCTATCAGATGTGTCAAACAGATAATATACCAGGGCGACAACATAGCAGAAAAGGGATACTACATCCTAACCTCCAGCTTTGTAACTCTGCATCACACGCGGGGCATCCTAAGGATTGAATTACAGTTCAAACTTCAAACTGAACAGAAAAAGCTTTTAATATACTATGCAAAACAATCAACCAATTAACACAAGCAGACTTCGGGGCATACAGTAGATTGTCGTTGGGATAGCATTTACAAAAGTAATAAATAGCTTCACTTCAGAAAAGCCCTAGCGGAGATGTACTTTGAGTAGGAATCAGTATCGCAAAATGGTGTAGGTTGGCAGGGAGCTCTGGAGGTCACTCTGTCCAACCCCCCCGCTCAAGCAGGGCCACCTAGAGTCGTCTGCCCAGTACCACGTCCAACTTTTGAGTATCTCAACGACGGAGACTTCACAACCTCTCTGGGCAACCTGTGCCAGTGCTCGTCACCCTCACGGTGAAAAAGGGTCTCCTCATGTTCAGACTGCACCTCCTGTGTTTCAGTTTGTGTCCATTGCCTGATCAGTTGCTATTCAGTTCACTATTATTTTTAGGGAACAGTCACACCTGAAGCTTTAAAAAATCCCAAACAGACAAACGCACACAATCCTGTGTTTACAAAGCAGTTAAAAAAAGACCAGAATCATTATAAAAACTCAAGGAAGCAAATGACGACAGCAAGGTTTAACCTCAGCCAAATGGGAATTCAAAACCTAAAAAGCCACATCTCAAACACAACCTTACAGACTAAAAGAAAGGAGTATCTCTCTGAAGAGAGATATTGGTCCAGGGCAGGATATATGGATGGCCACCAATAATCACGTGGCTTTGCAAGCAGATCCAGCTTCATTGCTGCCTTGCACATCCACATGGCTACCTGATCATCTCCTTAACCTTTGCTGTCCTATTCCAACTGGCACCAAACAGAAGACAAACTTGGTCCACATGCTGCTGCTGCAATACAGTCCCTTCACCACCCCCATTATTTCTAGTTAGGTTCTCTAGAAGCTGCCACAGTGGAAACTGAATATGGGAAGAAACCTTTCATTACATCTTACATTGCCATTTAGGATCTTCCTGATACAAATACAAACCCAGCATTTAGGTCAGATGGGACACAAAGTTCTCTGTCTCACGCAAGCTGGATTTATCACCCATGTGCAAATCACTCCTATTGAACATACATTGTAGACCTGATCTGAATGCATGCTCTCAAAACATCTAGGATTTCTGCGCATCTGTAGCTCCAGAGGAACTATGACTCCAACTGAATGTCCCATGGCCTAATTACCGCCACTATGGGAATTCCCTATCCAAAGGCCTCAGAAAGCACCCAAACAAGAACCAACCTCACACAACTACCAGGCACACAAACCCACAGCAACCCAGAGAACAAAGCACTGAAATGGGACAGAAAGCCCATTTTAGGTAGACGACGCACTTTACGAGAATTCATCCTTCTGACATGAGCTTCTGGAGGGAAGAATTGCCTCTATAGGGACTTCAAAGTCAGAACACAGGGGGCAAAATTTGATTCATTATAATGCTGCTTTTATTGGGTTCTAGTTTATCCAAAACTTTAAAGCCTTTATGTGTGCTTGTCAATGAGCAGAAAATAAAATCCCTCTTCCTGTATAGCTTTATCCTCAAAAATAAATGATGCAATGCAGTCAATAATCTCCTGATCCTTTGGAAATTCTCACTCGAGACAAATTTTTTTTATTGCTGAAGCAGATATTAACCAATACATTCCAAGAAAGAACGAGCTTCCCATTCAAATTATCTCCTTCTCCCATGTAAGAACGTTTCTTAACCACAGGAAAGCACTTCTTGCTGAAGAAGGAGAAAAAAAAAAAAGACTCTACTATCTTTCACGAGGAATTTATTGTATAGATTAGCTTAGAGTTTTGTGTACATCTGTGTACCACAGACTTTACAAATACTGTCAACGTCACAGTAAAAACAAAACTCTGCTTCCATAATTGTGTGTTCCACCTGAGACATCAAAAAGAAAACACAATTCCAAGTCTACGACCTGTTTACAGGAGCAAAACAAACATTAGGAATCATATCAGACATGCAAAGACACCAAACCACTGACTCCCACTGCTGTGACCCAAACAGAGGAAGGGTCCTATTTTATGAACAAACATTGAAGAGACATCTGGGGAGAAAGTTAACTAAAGTGTAATCAGTTCTTCCCTGGAATATATGAATGTCTCCAGATGACCAGAAAGAAACTAAAAATCCAACCGGAAACGAGAGTTTTGCTGAACTGTTGTGCGAATTCTTACAGACTTCCACCAGAGAAGCTGTTTAAGCAAGGCTTTTACGATTCACTCTAGCACATGCACCTTCACTGGCTTATGTACATTTAGCATCTCAGTTTGCTTTCTTACACAAGTAAAGGTTTTTTAAACTCTTTCCAAACATGAAATAGCAGAGAACTGTCTGGCAGCTGAATTAAGACATTTGCCCCTGAATGAATACAGATAGTAAATATTAATAACAGATACTTGTACTCAGAGAAGGCCAGGATTTACTCCATTGGTAATCCCACCCCCCACAGACTATTCCAAATGCACGGACAATCGGAGCCAAACAGAACAGCTTGCAGACTCAGAATCTACCTGAGCAATGCCTCTCTTGACCTTGCAGGCACTCGTCAGCCCCAGCCAAGGGCTGTAAGCACTCGTACCCAAAAATACTGCAGTGCTACCTGACTTGGACAGGTCATCTAGAGCAAGTTACTGAAAATTGCTGATCAATCACTCGGTGGTTAAGCTTAATCCACTATTCAAGAAATTTATATGCTGCAACAAGGAAAACAGGTCATGTTGAACACCTAAGTAGAAAAGAATAGAAACAAAAAAAAACCAGAATGGAATTTCCCTCAACCCTGCATTTCTTTCCTTCTGTTGGCTTAGCGTACCACATGAAAACATAACAAAAAAGGATGTTTTTTATCTAAATGGATAGTGAAGTTCCTCAGGCAGATAACACGAAGTTGAGCTGGCTGCTTGTGAGCACGTAAGATTTTCTATGGAAGGGTCCCTGCTAGAGCAAGGTTTTCAGCAATGATCTCAGCTGAACCCATGCACTATTTTTAAAACCATATAATTAGGATAATATAGATACTTTACATACAGTTATAGATAATCCAATACTTTTTTCAACATTTTTATATTAATTTCTCAAATTTTCTTCCTAGATCCTCTAGAATCTCTAGATTCCTTAAATCTAGTTTAAAACCGTGTTTAGTTATTGCAAGACATTTAAAGAACTAACACACTAACAAATGAAAAAAGGGTCAAAAGATCTTCAGCAAGTCTAGGAGCACCTGATGCTGTTCTGTAGATCAGAAAACCACCGTCATCTACTGTACGCTGTTTGAAATTTACTGCAATTTTCCCCTATTATTACATCTATGCAGTGTGCCAGCCGACAGACGGTAGCAAGGTGCAAAATACGTAATGGACATAGATCAGTTGCATGATAGGGAACTTGGATATTTTTCCATCGTACCCAGATTTCTGTCAAGAATTTCTGAACAGCCGTTCCAATTATGCTAGAACCATAAGGAAGCATGTATATATAAAGCAAGTATATATTAGTATATTCCCATATACTTCAATGATTTAATTTTTTTAAATGCAGGGGAGGGGAAAGGATTTTTCTTCTTTCTTTGGTCTTCCTCAATTACAGCCATAAATGGCCCTATTGAAAAAGGAAGGTGAAACACGCAAGTGGTGAAACATGCTCCTACCACGCCATGCAAAACTGAAGAAAAATAAAGAAAGGGGGTCACAACAAAAGCCCGTAATATGTCCTATAACCGGCTTACAGTTGTCATAGGTTTTTACTCAGATGGACTACCTTGAAGGAGAGCACCTATGATTTTAAAAACACATACATACTATAAAAGACTTCCTCTGGTAAAAAATGCCCACAAATTTCCTTATTCAACCAATTAGCCACACTGAATGATGAGAAATACTGAGAAAGCTTTTGGCCTTGATTAGTGTTATTTTTTCATTAAATGCAACGACCACAGGAATACTGAGTTTTTATAAAACAGTAGTTGTGAAGATCTGTAATGCTAAAAATCATAACTAGGGAGCTGCACTGAATCCATACCGAAAACTTGGTCAAATCATGGATTTTTTAACCTGAACTGACAATGAATTGTTATTTTGAAATTTTGCTGAACGTGAACCAGAACATTAAAGTTACGGCTGAGCTCATACCCAAAATAAACTAAAATATTTACCATTTCTTCAGCTCCCTGGACTGTTAAAAAAAGGTAACAGAAAGATGTTTACTGGTGTTTGGGGGCTTCTTCCTCCCCTTTCGTTGCATTTTTCTTACAAAAACTGTGTACTTTCTGTTATTTTTTGGACAAGCAAAAATATAATTTTTCATTCTGCCTGTTTAAATTCCTTCAGAAAATTCCAAATTCTATGCAGATTATTAATAAAAGATTCATCACAGTTTTGTAACAAAGGAAGGGGAAAAATTAAACAAGGCAGTTTTAAAGCCAGAGTTTCAACCAATTAAATGTCCTGACTATATCATCATTATAAAAATTGCTATTTTATCTTCTTATAAATTTCAGAACATTTAAGTCATTCATAGAACTAATTCAGAGGACAGTAGCGTAATTCAGGGACTCTGACCGTCCAGCCCCTGTATAAGACAAGCAAAGAAATTCATTCTGCCATCTCTGTATCAAGACCGTGACTTTCATTTGAGCTACATAATTAATTTTAGAAAGACAATCAGCACTGATTTAAAGACCTCAGCTGATGGAAAACCCATCAGATTTCAGATGACTAATTAGACCTGCCACCGAAAATTTAGGGAACTTGCTTCCAGTTTGCTTTATCTAGCTCCAGTTTCCAAGTCACAGATCTCATTATACCATCCCTGTGCTAGACTTAAAAATATTCTCCTACTATCAGAAGCCTTTTTCTCTGTTCCAGTAATTTTAGACAATAATTAAACCTCCTCTTATCCTTCTTTTGCATAAAGTAAATAGTTTAGATTTTTGGAAAGCTTGGCTTGTAAGAGCAGATTATAGAAACTCATTGTTTCAGCTCTCATCTCACGTCTACGAAGATCACTGCTTCTACAGCACTGAAAACCTGCTCACAAAAATAAATAATAAAAGATTTACCGTAAGGTTTTAAAAACACACTTCTACAGCTTGATACAGTCATACCTTGGTGCGGCAAGCAGCCAGCAGGATTATGCTTGACAGTAGAGAACATTTGGGCATACAGAACAAGGACCCTGGTAGTTACACCTGACAGTCACTGCCATTTCTTTTTCCTTGCGAAGTATTCAACAGCAGTTTGCACACTGACAGCTGAGAACACCACTAAATGGAGTTACACATTCACCTTGCCTGTTTTAACCTGTGGAGTGTCAGACACGGTAATGATTTTTTATTTTAAGACATTTTCTTTGTCAGGAAGCAGTTAGTGCACCTCATAAGAAGGCGCAACTTCCTTTTCATTCATAAAGAGCAGCCTGAGGCCGATGGGAAAACATTTCCGTTACAAACACGGACCTGTTGGAACTGCAGAATATTGTACCTCACACTTGCATGGCTCTTAGTAAGGGTGGGGCAAGAGCCTTCACATATCTCAGATCTCACACATACCTTTCCAAAACAAATCTGTTTTGTGAAGTGGCTTCTTTAAGCCAGTACAACAGGCAGAACTTTCAAATAGTATCTGCAAACCAGAAACACACACATCTACTGAAGTGGAAGAGGAACTGATAAACAGAAAGTCGATTAACTTTCAAAACCAGTCAGAAATAGGAAAATCTTCTGGGGACACTCTCTTCAGAGATGTCAGAAATGCTCAAGTTATAACCTTGACATTGGAACCTAATAAGCGACTTTATTACAAAAGGCTGCGCTGTAATAAGTACACACAAGGCGCTGAGCTATGAAACTACAGATAAATTTTCTATCATCACTTCCTTAACTTCTCAGTCCTTGGATTTCCAAGTATAATCTTCTGCTAATGTAGCTCTTGACATATGGATTTTGTGTTGTTTGCTTTTTTTGTAAAAATATGTAAGTTGCAGACTTTCATCTGTATCTTACAGATGACAGAACAATCTTTACCATGTTGTGTGGATAACAGAGAATGCCTTTTTCAGTCAAACTGCTGGAAATGTTACGATGAATTTTCATTATCAAGTATGTTCTGAAACTACAAAAACTAGTTTTCATTGTGTTATTGGAATAAAACCCAACAAAACTGTATGAAAAATCAGTATCTTGATATTTAGGTCTCAAAAAGGACTTTACCAAGCCCCTAGAAAGTTTGTCTTACTCAGAATGACGTATATAGGAACTACTGATAATAGCAGGTAACCCAATTGTGAGGTACAGTTAATGGGTTTTAAATCCAAAAAGGATTAATATCTTCATTGGCATGGCATCCAGCAAACAATGAAATGGATCCTAGTATCGTTTTCTCCTCTGAAGTCAAAATGGCAACCATATAACCCTGCTATATTCTAGTTGTTGTCATAGTTGCATCCAAGTAGACACGCATCCTCCCATCTCACAAAAATCAATCTAGATATTTTGTCTACAATTTTCTGCAAAAAAGAAATCACTGATTTCCTCTACAGAATCTACTGTCTCCGGGCCACTTCTCTGAAGAATTTGAGAGCTCATTAGAAGCTATGCTTCAGTGTCAGAGGCAAAGGTCTTTGGACAACTGGACCATCGCTGTAATACTGATCTTACAAAGAAAGGCTTTGGCACCCAGAAAGCCTAAGTAAGATACCATGGCTCTGCAAGTTACTTGGCTTTCAAATATTAACAAATGACAAGAACAGAAGGAGAGTTTCACTCACAGAAGACACTGACACTGCATGTATACCTAACAGGGAGTCCCCATCACAGTCAGTCCGACTTCACTCCAAAACACTAGGCTGCAGCTATGAGCTGTTCTGGCCTATCCTTTACAGCACCATCCTCATTAAAAAAAGAAAAAAAAAAGGAAAAAAGTAACAAACTAGTGAAAGCAATTATCTCAACTTCAGTTAGAAATACTTTGCTCTATCCCAGTGATTTGCAAGATCTTTCTGGCTGAAAAGAATGCGCAGCTCAAGACTGCTAGCAAACAAAACAAACAAAAAAGGACAAGAACAGAGATACAGGCTAAAGAGGAAAGAAAGCCATAGCACTTTGGACATCAACAAACTGAAAGGTACAGCAGTTTACGTCTCTTTTGCAGAGGTCTTACTAAATGATCGTGACAGGGCAAATAACAGCTACTCTAAGTGATACCACAGACACTGTAGAAGCTATGAGATTTTTTGCAAGTAGGCAACCTTTTACTAAACTGAGCACTCAAGGATTTTTCCATTGTCTAAATAATATGAAAATATTCAGTGTATCGTACTGTATCTGACAGAATCAGCTGTTTCTCTAACAGTACACAAGGCTGTCTGGAAAAGCTGCAAAGTCAGCTCTTACTGAGCCTGGAGGGAAACTTGTGTTTTAGTATTCCAGATTACATTTCATAATCATATGTCACAGAAGGGATTATTTAAATTCTTTTCCTTTAAATGATAATTGGACCACGTGATAAATATTCCACAAATATGAATATGTTACAGATTGCAAGGAAAACCAGCTCTGATAAAGCTTGCGTAAATAATAAGGTCCCTCTCCCCAGTGAGGCCCAAGTGGACTGTACATTAAGAAGGCTATGTACACGTACACATACGATGGTGGGAAAGGAACTAGCAAGGAGTCTCCTAGCTACTCAAATACCTAACTGGATCCTTTGTTCAAAACTTTGGAAATACACAGCATTAGTGATTTGATCCCTCGAGAGAAGCCTTTTTTCTCTCAACTTAAGGAAGCAAACATGTCAAAAGCTGTTTGGACTTCAATATTCCACAAAATAACACACCGTGCTATAGCAGTTCTTTGCCATGTTCTAATTTTTCCCGCTTTTTCATTTAGAGAGATATTAGGTGCAAAATATGTTTCAAGTTTGGAGATAAGAATACACCTTCTCAAATTAACACTGAAATAGCTAGAGAAACAAAGTTGCTGCTTTTGTGAAACAGTAATTCATACAGAATCACTCAGAGAATATATTGCCAGAGACGTAAATACTACTGGAAGATAAGCTGGCAAACCCAAGTTATCAACATACAGTCCCCAAAAGCCGCTAGGCCTTTGCTCAATCAATCAGATTACTGAGAAGACAGATGATCCTTCTGAGATACACAAAACAAAAAGGGTGGGGAAGCGGAGAAGAAAATGACAAATTACATGGAAGTTATCACAAATAACATTATTATTTACAGGAAATCCTCCATCCAGTTCCTGGAAAGAGAAACAAATAGAAAAACTTCTTGAAACGCAATGGCTACTACATCAACTTAATGAAATAAATTAATAGCTACTGCAGTAACATACATATTTCATGAGGTATTCAGTTGCTAAATTCCTCTCCCTGCTAAAACATCACATTTTAAAGCCTCCAAAGTATTTTTGCCTTTGTATTAGGTACATTGTTCACTGTCCACAGCTGTAGCGCAGCTTTTGGAGAGAGACAGTTACGAGTGCAGATGCAGCAATGGAAAGCTGTATGTGTTTTTTCAACAACAGTTCCCGAGCAAAAGCAAACCCTATTGTCAGAGAGCCAGAGCACTCTGTGGGCGCCGAACCTTTCTCCACCTCTCTCTTCAGGAACAGCAATCTCTACACTATTGCCTCAATAGTTATTTGCTTCAATACCTCAAAAAACAGCTTAGCTCGTCAATTAAAAACACGTTCGCAGACATCCACAGCAAAACCACCCCCAAACACTGTAGCAAAATGCATATGCGTACCAAGGAAAAAAAAAATTTTGGACAGATGAGTAATTTTTAGCAAAATAAGTCTGTTAGCATTTAATTATCAGATTTGTACATGTCTTTAACTACCCAGTTGCATAGATTGCTGCATAGACACTAGATAGAATTTACTGGACTTTCAGTCTCAAACTCTCAGCCTAAACTACAGTATGATTCTTGTTTGAATAGTAAAATGAATTTTAAAATGAACTGGATGACATACCAAGCAAGAACTTCTTTTCAAAAACTATGAAAAGTTTCGAAACCTATAGAAAAGGAGATGGCGAAATATTCAGTCACACATTTACACCCTTAGATTTGGAGTATCTGTTTCCCATTGTTACAAATAAATTTTACTACTATTTTTGTGCAGCATCCTTTCAGAAAGCTACGGTACAAAATGTTGTAATTGGGTTCGCATTTTGTAGTTGCTTTGATTTAGAGATTTTTCACATAGATATCTGTTGAATTCAACTCTCACTTTAGCCCACAGCATTTTAAACTCTGAGCCTTAACTACCAGATTTCATTCTCCATTCCACGGAATCTCCTATATCAAAGTTGATTGTTTTTCAGAAAGACATCTCATCAAACTCAACAGCTCTTCCTAAAGCAAAAATGCACCAAATAATTCAAAAAACAGTATTTGAAATTCTTTCAGACTGCATAATCTGGCCTGTTGAAAAAGATAAACTATTCAAAACTAGTCTTTAGGTATCCACCCAAAATGCGAAATAGACAAGAAGTGTATGCCATGTACTTTTGTTTGTCTTGTCCTAAACAATTTTCTACATAATCTATTTATTTTGTTACCTGGACCACAACTCAAACTGGATATTCCATCTGCCTTCTAATAGCTGTAGCCATTCATGGTATTTCTGATTAGACAGAAGTACATACATATTCCTCAGACAAACAGTTATATCTGATCATGTAAGTCAGGCTCCTTTGGACTTTCTGAAAGGTAGAAAAGTGAAATATTTTTGCCAAAAGACAATATTCATGGGAACTGTGATAAAAGAAAAATGGCATGAGAGACAGCAAGCCAGAACTTTTAACAACTCTACTGCTTCTCATAGTCTGGAAGAAATGAAAATTATACCAGTGATTAGATTTTAAAAAAAAAGGAAAGAAAAAAGCTTTTACTTCTCATTAACTGTGAGCATGTTTTTCGCTCTCTTACTTCTCTCAGGATTCAGGAAATGCACAGTGCTTGTCTTCATCAGAATATGCCTACAGGTCCCGTAGCAATATGCTTACTTGTATTTTCATTTTTCTGATACAAGACTGCTGCTCCATTTTGGAGACCTTGCCCAAGAGAAGACTCCTCAAACATCGCATACTTTTATCTCTACCTTTTGTGCCTTAATGACTATGCAAGAGTTCTTGTACAGCTTTTGATGCTTACAGTAAAAAAAGACTGTATTAGTAACAGAAATTTCCAAGAGAACTGGAACTCCTGAGCTTGTTTATGGCTTTGGGGAGGTGGAGGAGGACAGATTTTGCTGACATTTGCTCTTGGATAGCATCGAAACGTGACACAGAAATGGTTTGTCAAATGTATATTACTTTCTCCACAGCATTAGAAAATAGCACTACCCTCTTCCCAAAGTACACATAAAAGTGAAAGAGTACTTCATGATAGCTGCTTTCTGCAAAGCTCATGTAAATGGTTTCTAGCTGTCACTGTCTGGCCCAAAGCTTAATTCCACTGAGCTGCTGAGAATAAAGGACAGTGATTAAAGGAATACAGTGCCACTTCAAATGCTATTTTTGTGGTATAGTAGGAACAATACCATAGATTAGCATCCCTAATGTATTTTGGAATTCCAGTATGCAGCTGCAGTATACCCCAACCCGGAAATCTGGCTGGTAGACCGTAACCTACATTCGTCCATATAGTCAAAGACTACTGGTTTCATACAAAGCTGCAACGATCTGATTTTAGTACCTTCCAGCACAGAATGTGCTGGATCTGATTTCCAACGCTGCATTGCAGTAACAGGTTGAATATGCAATTGTGCTGAGCTATCAGGTAATATTGAGTATATCAAAGATTATTTTCCTTTCCAAAATACAAGTATTGCTGTCAGTCTCTCCTCTGGACAGAGGCAGTAACTCCACCTTTTATTTGAAGATGTTTTCTTGATTATAAAATCTAAAGGATTCACTACATACTGTAACTTTTACTTTACAATCCACGAAATGATGAGAACACACAAGTTAACTCCAAAACAAATCTAATGAGCAACTTCCTTTGCATAATTTCAAAATTTTGGAGAATATCAGCAATAACACATGTAATACTGTATTTTAAATTTTTATTAATCGTGTTCGTTTTGCTACAAAAACCTTCACATCTTACTTCTATCAGACACTGTTCAGGCTTTTACGCCAAACTCCCTTCGGTAACATCCAGCTTGATATATACCTAGTAAGTTGCCCCGTCTAAAGAGATTTATCAGTTCAATTTTACAGTTTGGTTGACTTTAGAAGACTTTAATGGCTTTTATGCAGTGTCCTCTCAGACCCAGTTGCAGCACTTTGACCAATTTCCTTCCAAGACTGGGCAATGGTCATCACACAATAAATCTATTAGTCATTACTTAGATTTCATAAACAAGTTCCAAAAAAAGAACATTTTACTTGGGAAGGTAACTTCTTAAATTAAAATAATCAAAGCAAATAAATTGTTTTAATGTGCCTGATGTAAAATGAAGAATTCCAATGTATTTTCAGTTATATTTTAAATGTCCCATTCATGTTTTTCCTTTCCTATTTCCGCTGTGAGCTTTATCTATTAATCTGGTTTATGACTGAAAATTTTGGCATAGCTAAATAGAGAGACCCACAGTAAGCTTTACCTACAGCAACCAGTTGTAAATTTCTGATTATAAGAGAGGAAACTCTCTGCATTCCACATCCAATTGAGATTTTGCTTTTAATAACAGGAGTTGCAACATACAGACTTTCTGAAGCAAAACTAGTGAAAAAATAATAAAGCAATTCGAGAACATCTCTAGACAGAGAGAAGTGCTATTAATTTCCGCGGGAGGGAGAGGTCAGAGAGACGACAGTAATGTAAGTAGGGACAGGGTGAAACTCTTGGGTTCCAGTCCAAATCTTTCAAACCCAATGCTCTAAATGACAGTCCAAAGTCTAAATTTAGGTGTCTAAAATTAAAATGGCCTAAGGGGTCAACCATCTGTATCTTTCAGTTAATTTAAGAGACAGTATAGTTACTCGGTTGTGTGAAAAAACAAATCACTAAGTGCTTACATGTAGAGCTCATGTCCTAAGTTTAAGGGCACAGGTTTAACATAAAATCATTTTCTGGACTTCAGACATCAATCTTCCCTGCAGTTAAAAATTTTGCCTCAGACACAGGGGTCTCCTTGCTCACAGTTTTCTCAATATCAAAAACCTTCAAGGCATGCTTATTCAGGCTCATCAATTTAGATTCTTCATTTACCACGGACAGTAATACAACTGATTAACACATGTATTAAGCAGCTGTTTCCTTCCAGTTTTTATAAGTTTGGCAATTATCCCCTATATACTCCCTTACTCCCCAGTTAAGTGATCTATCAAGGGAAGAATAAGGTACAATTCAGAATCTGGGTGTTAATCCTCCAAATATTACATAAACTACAGTTGAGAACGATCGTAAGTTGTAGAACCACCACTGCTGGAACATGCAAAGACAGGTTAATAGGATGTGGACATGTATAAAACATCCAGTTCCAAAGTGCTGAAAAGCATTTGATTTCAAAGAAGCTTTTTTTTTTTTACCTACTCTCTTCTCAGTCATTTGAGAAATTTTTACTAGAACCACAAAACAGAAAGTATTTTCTTGCCTTTCCTGAGCAAGAAAGAAACAGCTTCAGAGACAGATTAGAAAGATGACATCCATGATTAGGTGAGAAACCTACTGGGGACTTCATTTCTATCTCACTTCTGCTACACACATCAAAACACAATCCATTGGGTCCCTGTGTGTTTTACCTGCTTTTAGAAGATGTGCAGCTATTGCATATCCCGGCTACGGCACCTGACTCTTTAGCTCAAGCTGAGGAGAGACATGCTGTTAGTATTCCACGTCTGCACTTCAGCACCAGATGTATCAGTCAAGATGGTGATTACCATAATATAATTTTACAAATATTCTTTATGAGGCAGGAAACATTTTAATAATAAGAGATCTTAGATGATAAGCCAATAACCACATAGCCACTCAGCAAGAACCTAATTCCCCTTCCAGTGCCAGGTTTACTACAAGAAACGTCGCATATTTTCGTATACGACATCCACTGTCTTGTAGAAACAGAGACTATCTGTGACTGTTCAAACACATCTTGCAACTGTGAGGTTATTTTCATACAAAATAATGAGGTGGGGTTTTTTGGCAATATAATTGACCAATCCTTGCTGCTAATGATCTTTATATTAAACAGCGTATTTCCCCTATTCGAAAGAATACAAAATTCACCTTTTTAAGAATACAGGTTCTACAACTTCAACAGCTTTCTTGCTTCTCAAGAAATTTCTTTCCTCCATAGGGAAAAAAAAAAACAGGGTGGAAAAGAAAAAAAAAAAGGCAGCTTGAGTGCACTGTGCTTATATTATGCAAAGGCCCTTCCTCATCACCTTATGAAAAAGCAAGTAGTTTTACAGGGGATATAGCTGAATGTAGGTTAGTTTCTTTGCCTTTGAAGGATGACAGAAAGCAGCTTTTATTAAAAAGGTAAAATTATGGGGCTTGATTTTCATCAAGCATTTTGTTTAATGCACTAAATTATGCAAAACATCTAGGAAGTATTCAACTCACCATTAGTAAGTAACTACCGTAAATACATTCTCTCATTTTAACTGAAGTAGTCTAGACAAGCTGCTACTACATTCCACAATTTTCGTATTTCCTGTGATTAAACAACAAATCAATAAAAAATTTTGGTATAACTGTAACTTTCAACAGATGCTAACTATTACTTTATTTCTAAGATTGTACATGAATCCTAACCAAAAAGCCATTGGCATCAAAACATTTTTTATAACCTAGTATTTAGATGCTTTAGCACAATCAAGACAAACTATGTACAATAGCCGCTAAAGATGCATTTTGCTAACAGTAATGAGACCGTTCATTTGAAACAATAAATAGCCCGTATGTTGCTTGGCTGCCTGGTAATCCACACTGAAATAATCTCACACGAAAAATGGCTTGAGATTTTGGGGAGAAACTGGAAGATTATTATGGCACTCATACCAGAACACTGCAGTGGTTCTGGCAAGTATAGTATGCTTTTGTGGCGGAAAAAACAAAACAAAACAAACCCCAGACAACAAAAATGAAACAACCATGGTGCAACACTAGAACAAACTCAAATTCAAAGAAAACCCACATTGAAGAGCATAAAGAAGTCCTGCATCACTCACTCCCTAAAAATTGCATTGCCTCCCAAATCATCTCCCTTGGGAAGCAAGCAGGACCAGAACTTCACTATACACTATATTCCTGCTGCATTCCCTGCTGCGAGCTTAAGACAGACAGCTGAAAGAGAAAGGCCAGGCCTATGGAAAAAGCTTATGCTGAGCATCAGGAACGGCAAGCTATGCTGTTCTAGATGCACAGAGGTGTGTACATGTGCATATAAATACACGCATATACACACAACTGTACACATACTTCTTCTATCCTAACAGTACATAAACCCGTGTGGCAAACATCTTTTGCCACAGAGAAGGCTTACTGTCTAGAATATGTGTTTTATCTTAGCATAAAGGGTGATATTTTACTTCTCCAAGGGTTCCTGACCTCTTTTCTCTAACTGATTAGATTAAAAATAAAAAATATATTAGGACATCTCTTTTGGTTTTGCCAAGGAAGTAGAGCATACTGCCTGAGAAGGACTTTGTGAATTTCCTTCCAAATCGATCAGCAGAGGTGCTTTTCATCAGCACTGTGGTAAGCATACATTTTGCAACTATTCCTTACGTTTTAGTCAGCAGCACAGTTCTTGGACCTGGATGAAACATTCTCAATAAAATCTGATACTCAGCAGCAGAAAGGCTGCTAAACCAACAGAAGAAACAATTAGACTCCATATTGTTTTCTCTTGGGAACACTGGAGGTGCAGATAAACCACAGATTCAAATAAATCAGCAGAAGCAAAAAGCTGCAGAAGCAGTGCAAGGGAAGAGCAAGAGATTAATATCTGCTCCTTGAAGGGCGTATGGCATGAGAAAATGAAGAAGACTCCTCATCTCTGAAGCTGTTCTTCATATTCCGAATGTTTTCTCCTCTACATATCCTGAAATGCAGAAATAATAACCAGAGAAAGCACTGTGTTGCTTCTACACTGCAATCTAAGAAAGTCCATTAATATTTGTTTCAAGTATACAAGTGTTTTAATAATAGAAAAAAGTTTTGGAATGCTAACAGTGAGATGTACAAGCAATGCTTTTGGACCTTGAACCCCACAAAATGCTTTCTGTGTCTGAGGTCAATTACCTCCAGACATGACATCTCAGAGTCAGCAGTCTAGCTGGCTGTTAAGTGAGAGGAACTCGACCCTTCCCCAATTCAGCAAAGGGACACTCTCACATTAACCATGTAGGAAGCACCAAAGAAAAGGTCATCAACAAAGTGTTAGATGAAAAGTTAAGAAGAAATAATTAAAATTCACAATAAGAATGAAGACATTTTCTTGCTACTATTAGACCACCTTCTTTTTTAAAAATTTTACCTTTATGTTTCTACACATATAGTAAATAGGGAAGTCTTTTGCTTGATTAGATAACTATAAAGATACCTAAAATTTGTCACGTGAAGTACAGTAGCACATCAAAGTTCCCACATTATGTAAGACCTCCAGAGTAAGTGCTGAAATTGTCATATGAGATGTAAACTGACAGACATATGCTGTCCCTCCCGTTTCAGCACCAATCCACGTTCACTTACCAGGTTCACTACCAAGTAATCTTAGAAATTCAGTTCCTGTAAGAAAGATGCAAAAGCTAGATTTTCATGTTAGTCAAGATCAGAGACTATAACAAGGTGAATGACGTTTTTCCTAATAGCACCAAACATAGCTTTTTGGCATAAGTACATTAGTTGCTGTCATAGTGAAAAGAATAACTCCAATCACAAATGCCAACAGGCAGCAGATAATTGGGCATGTGTGTGCATCTCTGGGTGAATGTCTGAAACTGAATTTTGCAGAAGATTGGTACTTGCTTGCTGCAATCTGTACAGGCTGCCTGTAAACTTTGATCACACCTGGACTAAACAGAAGAGTCACGTGCTGAATCCTCCAACTAACACAGAGGCAGAACGTGCCATCAAAAGGCTGATCACACATCGTGTTCCCGCACACTGACTATTTAGATTGCAGAAAAATACGGGGTTGAGTGCCACAAGTAAGCGTTCCCAGAAAGATGTAGTAGTCTCGGAAAGAAGAAGGGTCCAGGAAAGATCACGACTGGAGAAAAGACTCTGGAAGTGAGGGAAAATCCTAGAGATCAGAGATGCATGGAGACAAATGAATGCATGGGGATGCCCAGGGACCCTGGCCAATGATGTCCAAGATTGGTAAGTACAAGGAGGTGCACAGCACAAACCGGTACAACTTTCTACCCAACTTTACCAAACCAGTAGCGATCTCCCTCCTGGGAAGGGAAGTCAAGACCTAACATACATAGAGCCGGCAGCAGAGCAGTTAGCGAATATGCAGAATTAATTAAGTGTGATAAAAGCTTAGATCTTGTTGGTTCTTCAACAAACCCCAATATGTAGCTCCGCTACACACTGAGTTTAGCTCTGTCTCACCTTTGACAGCTGTAATACTAAGTTTCCTATTAGTTCTCTTCAGCGTGCTGTGGCCTACCTTAGGAAGAGTACTACCTATTTACAAAATATTAAGCACATTTTACTCATCACTTACAAAACACAAACATAAAAAGAAAGGAAGAACTCAAACTCTGCCAAATCAGAAAACATTTACTCAATTCAACTTTATAACTGCAGGTCTCAAACTGAAGTTTTGTATTGCAATCACAAAAGCATTTTGGTAGAAAATTGAAAACACATTCTTTCAAAGAAAAATTAATTTCATACTGCTAGTTGCAGCTACCTCACGGAAAAATGCAGCCTATGAAATTAAAAAAATGAAACACTAATCTCAAATTGAAGTTCACAATTAATAATAAAAAAGTTACGAATCCATAGAAGAATATCAAAGAATTAAATTTTATTTCACGATTTCTATCTCATGTATCATGAAAAGAAGCAGGATAAGAGCTTGGGCAAAAAAAAGAGCATCTTAGTCTCTTGGGAGTTCATTTAATGCTGTAATTGTTGAAAAGCCTCTCTAAAAAGGTTATAAATGCCATATTAATTTCATTAGGAAAGCTCCCCATGGCATATTAATTTAGTTTCTGGCACTGTTACTGCATCTTTTCAGATACACAAAATCTTAGGAGGTAATTTCATTAACAGTAAAGATCTGAGAAAGACAACTATTTTAAACAGATTGGTGACAATTCAGCTTGGAAGCATGCTTGTTCACTCTCTTCGATTAACACCACACTGACACCTAAGAGCTAGCAGACTCCGCTACTGAAATTATGTTATCCTCAAGGCCTCTGTATTTGCAAAGATTGCATGAACAGCTCTCAAATGATTAACGACCTACTCCTTTATTTAAGGCACATACTCATCTTCAGTTACCGTGTATAACCTCTGAAGCTGAGCACAAAATTTAACAACTGTCTTAGCTTATAATGCTAAGAAAGAAGATTTTTTTTTTCTCCAAACACTTTCTATGCTGGACACTACAGGCAATTCTGGACATAAAATACTTTTAAGTGCCAGTTTGTACACCAGCATTAGCAGCTTCTCCATCCTGGCCTTCATTCTGTAATCTGACTTACACGTGCAGCCCTCCAAAACTACCTATGGTCTCATTAGTTAGTAGAAGCCAACACGAGCTTTCTATCATCGCATAAGTTTATAAAACACAAATAGACAGAAAGCAAGTTCTATCAAAATAAGTATGTACATACTTACAAATCTCACACTATTATCCCTTTTCCAAATATAGCATCTATTTTGTATGTTTTAGGTCATGATAATTCTAAAACCTGCATACCCTCACTGGTTAATTGAGACATCCTGAGCTAAGCTATCATATAAGGGCAAATTCTTTTCCATTGGCCGTATTTTAAACCCAGGCTGTTCATTCAACTTCACTCTTAGTCATGAGAAAGGGACTACAAAAGGGCTTCTTTAAACCACAAAGGTACAACCTGTGTGACCAAAAGCTGCTACTTCTTATGCATTCATCTAATGAATTAACAGTCTATAAACCAGGAGTGTCTTTCTGAAAGAGGATGTTATAGTTCTACTAGACCTATAGTTTTTTAAGCAGAAACTCCACCACCAAGTTCTATAGCTTGAGTGACATCCAGAGATCAGACCATAAAACCTCATAGAAGTCCCACCGGCTCAGAAATCTAGTAAGTCGCATCCTAGGCATCTCTTCATCAAAACACTAAATTCCCATTGCAGTCAACAACAGATGCAAAGTCTTTGAAGAACTTACCCATTAGTACACAGAAACTATGTACTGGAATAAAAAAAAAAGATATCATTTAAGCCCCACTCCCCTGAACACTAAAGCAAATTTTAGTATTCTTAATACATTTGCCCATTCTTTGAGCAGTTTCATTTGAAATTTTTCTTGAGAGATACTGAAATATTTTAGAAAATTTGTTTCATTACTGATCATTTTCCGCAAATCAGTGTAAACCCTATGACTGACAAGCATGGGATTCTTAAGACAACACATATTTCGAGCAGTTCTACAATATGTCTAGATCCACAGCAGTAAGCATGAAGTGTAACCGGTTGCCAATCAAGTACTTTTGTTATCTTCAGGAAAAGAAATAATCTGAAAATAAATTACTTTAATCTAGAATCAAAACTGGAAACAAAGCTAATAAACAAGATAGGCATTGCTAAACTGAAACACTTTTAAACCCAGAAGGGCGAGAACACACAGAAGAGGAAGTCACTCGGTATTTCTGAGTACACTGGATGCTTAGACAAGCACGGATAGAAAGGTGGCATGCACGGTAGTTTCCTTTCAGTAGATATTCTTCTGCACAAAATTAAGAGCAGGGATGCCACAGCATCACGTATGATCAACTAGCTCTCTCAGACTAGGAACGACTACACAACTGCAGGTTCATTTTAAATAGACACGTCTAAGGGCTAGGAAACTTCATTTTTACAAATTACAGAAACACAAGGGGTTGGGGCCAATATGCAGCTCTACTTTTTCAGGCAGAGAATCAATGTTCTGAATTGAGGTCTTACAGCTTGAGTATTAACAAAGTTACAACTTTATCTGACAGTTTAATCATTCAGACAAAAATAAATTAAAAAAAATACTTCGTATGATCTAGAAGCCTAAATTCCATTATAAGAAGTTACGTGACCTCTCAAGGACCTGTTGTCAGCTTTTCAAGTGAGTCAAGGAGCTTTGGAAACTTTAAAAACAATTCTCTCTACATCAGCTGTTGATATTATAAAATAATTCACTTTAGTCTCTCTTTCTGCCTCTTAAAAACAGTAGAATTATCTCAACTGTTAACACACAAAATGTAACATTCAGTTGCAAAACACTAATAGATCTACCAAGCCACTGAACCTCAGAGCTACGGTTTGCTTCCTGTTACATTCGGTCAACTTTATCGAACCCTGTGACATTTACATACATAGGAAGATGCATTTTTGAAGAACACATTACTTGGTTTGTGAACTGCCAGTAATATACTTAAAGGAAATGTGCTTATTCTTGACTGTTACATATGTTTCCCATAATAATATGAAATCCTGCCACTAACTTTTTCTGCAAATGCAACAAACCCTCTTGTCTTATTTAACATGCATTATATGCAGTGACCCAATTTAACAGTGCAAGGCTCGAAGAAAAGAGCTGCTAGATCTACAAATATATAACATCACTACACTCCAGCCAAACAAGCAGTGGGAACGTGCAGAAGCAACACAGAAGGAACACTGCATATTATTAGCAGCTCTCTCCATCCATCCAGGTATTTTATTAAAGGAGTGATAAGCTTTTATCTTCCCTGGCTGCTCAGAAATTAACAAAAATTTTTAAAAAGCAACTTTTGTGGCAAACTACTGTAGGATTAGCTACCCTACCCTACCTCAAAATAACTGTACAAGGTTTAAAGATTTCTGCAGGATTTTTAATAGATATTTTTGCTATGTGTCAATAACTCGTTCTTTTAGAACATGTGCCTGTAAATCTTCACCTACACTTCAGTAACTTTTTCCTTTTCTTTCAAAAACACTGGTAGAACCTTGTAACTATACACATATAGAGAGAGTTTTAAATATAGAGCTACTGCATTTCATTTGCTTTGCAACTTAAGCTGAGAGATCAAATGAAGGTCACCTTTTGCATAAACATCTGTACAGAAAGTGAAGTTCTGCTTTGGCATTTCTACCCTCATAAAAACCCCATTCTTACTGTTGCATTTAAAGAAAAAAATTAAACTGATGGTGTGCAGTGCTCATTATATCCAATTATACAATTATAATTAACACCACGTTAAATTTCTCGTAGTATGGTGATAAGAACAAACAAGATAACCACAAGCTGCCATAATTAGAGGGCTTTTTTAATCTACATCTCAGAATTTTACTGTACAGCTTTGAATCAGTTATAAAATTACCCCTCTTAAGACCATGCAATATACTGTACAATACTGGGAAGGCACAGGCTTCCTGAAATTTTTTTTTACCTCTCTCTAAACATAATGTGTTTTCCATAGCCATAACCAAGAAAGATATGGCATAAAACATCACCAAGAAATCACATCCATATGGCAAACTATTTTGTACAGTTACATTTTGCCCCACTTTAAAACTGAATATACTGATGTGGCATCATTTCAAGCAGCACAAAATAGATTTTTTCCACATATATCAGTCATGAGAAGTGTTTTAAAACATCTGGGACTTAATCTGAAGCTCTTCGACAGCAAAACATTTGGTTTTCCAGGTGTGTACAGAGTAACGGTAATAGTAGTAAGCTAAATCCACTTGTTGACCATTCACTGTTTTAGCATTTCAGCTTGAAATGTATTTTATTGCCACAACTATTCCCTCTGAGGTAATTTTCTGCCAAAGAGACTGAGAACTCCTCAACTCAAAGGCTATTTTCCGACATTATTTTACTAGGAAAGAAGGTCCATTTCAGCGGTTTGTGGGAGGCAAATTGTTTGATTTTGTGTTTTTAACGCTCCACATCTCTTTTTCTCCAGTTCCAGAGGACCACAGCAGCACGGCTCTCAAGGAATTTGTTACAGACAGAATAATTTTCTTGTCCATTGATAAATCATAGATCTATAGAAGAAAAATACTTCACAGAAAGCATAAGTATACATATGTTACTGTAATTTCTATAAGATAATACTTGGGGTAAAACCAGTTATAGGGTTACTTCTACCCACAACGACACACAGCATGCAAAGTAAAATTATGTATCTTCCAACCTTTTCTCACAAAAATAAACCATCTTTTTATGGAGGTAAACTTGATTATGAAATCCAAGTAAGAGTCTTTTATATTTTTCTGTGATAGCTGTAAATATACATTTAATGACAACCAATTGGCTTCAGAGATATCTTCTCTCATGAGTATATATTCCTCTATTTATACTGGATAGGAAAATATTTTGTATTAAATATATGAGAGGCACGTGGCATGAAAGCTAACAACTAAATAGCTCTTGAAGGAACCATTTCTCCCATTGTCACGTAAAGTGTATTTTAGGAGACAAAACTGGAGGAAGGAAAGTGATAATGGCTCCGTTTCTCAAATTCTGTATCAAAGAAAGTCAATAGATTATCAGCTAGATGCAACCATCTCATCAACTCCAGATACTTACAGCTGAGCTGCTCAGGCATGAATATTCACCTCCTGTGGTAGCAAAAGGCAATGATTCATATTTCCATGTTAATTGAGGTCTACACTTCACTGGTGCAACATTTTACGCTCATAAGAGCCTATCTCAAGCACCTGATCTGCATTAGCACTGAGGGAGAGCAGCCAAACTAGCAATACCTCAACTGGATGCACATTCATCAGGTTTTACAGTATGACTACATATTGCTTATCTGCTGAAATGAGCGTATCATCTTTTTGCGGTCAGGGTGCTACCAGGTCTGCAGATAAGCAATACATCAGATCACTAAGGCACGTGTGCCAGTAAATCAGTGCCTTTAAAGAAGACTCCCCCATGCGTGATAAGTAATGAATAGTTTGCAGCATATGTTTATAATCATAAACAAAGCCAGTTCAAACAGACTTGGACCCCATCACAAAATTGTTGTTAATTCTCCCAGACGCAAGTCCTGAGATTCAATTTCCAACCTACTAGACTGTTTAACCCATCTTCCTTTGCCAGGTACAAGGAGTCTCCCTTTGAAGGTTAAAGGAACCAAGAAAAGTATTTGGATGGATTAAGCAATAGAAAATGGGTATCTCCTGTTATATAGAGATGCAGCCCAGAGAAAGACAACATAATAATGATTATTGTTACAAACAACACAGCTCTAGACTTTATGGTGCTACTCTGTCCTCTGCACATGCTTTTATCTATCAACGTCAGAAGAAATTCTGAACAATGCAGAATGATAAAAAATGTAAACTGTGTTGCCCAGGAGACGTTACAGACCTCTACATGGGGCGTCCTCAAGAGAACTTTCTTTGTTGAAGGGGGAGAAGAAAACTGTGCAACTTTCATAGAACATGTTTTTTCACAGCCCCTAGTATCCTTCTACTCTTGCCAAGAATAGGCATCCTTTTATTAATCCTGACTAAATTCTGCTTTGAGCATTTACAGTCTGCCTATACACTAATGAATATCTACCCTTGTATTTCCTGCCCAAAACTGCTATACAGCCCTCACCTAACAAGCATCCTCAGTTTGGAATGTTAGAACAGAGAGATACAAGTACGGTTAGAGACAGAGAAAAATATGTGAGAGAAAGAAAATCAGTAAAGCATTTCTGGGTGCCTGCCAGAAGAGGATTATTTATGAGCGTAAGCCACTTTTCCTAGCTTATTTGAAACTCTGCCTCCAAGTATTTAGCAATGAACAGAACAGAGGAACTCTACCATAACACAAACATGCAAGAAAACTTCAGTTATAAACAGATAGATGCTAGTTCTGCATAGCTGACGTCCTAAAATACTGCCTTCATGTAAGAGAGCATGAAGGAACAAACCGTCTATTGCTAAGAAACGCTTAGCTTCTACAGGACCTGTCATTCCAAGTGTTCCTCATCCACTAAGTCATCCCCAACTGTATGGCTCAAAAATTCATTCCTTCACACAGGTCCTTCAACACAGAAGAGACATTGTATAAAGCCCAATATTAGAATACCTGATTTCCCCCTCTGCCACCCGGAATATCAAAACTATACGTGATAAGAAGTTGTGAGAATAACTCACAGGACCTCAAATCCTCATGGCAAAATGTCACTCAGGCCCAGAGCTTCCACTAAATGACTTGCCCATTGACATGCCCTCCCATGGGTTTGTTTCAAGTTTTGCTTTTATGACTGCTGAAAAACCAAACACGAAACACTTACTGAGAAAAACTGGAATTTATATAAAGCATCTCAGCTGTTGTGATTTTTGTTTTAAATTCCAAACTTTCAAGTTAACCTCACAATCTCTGAATTTAATCCTCAGCTCGTAAATCCTCAGGCATCCCAGTACTTATGGTTAATTAAAAGGTTACTACTTCTCAATGGCAATTTCTTACCAGCAAACAGCCTCAACTTACCAAACTGCAGCCACTGTATCAACATGACTTTATTTAACGTTATCCTCATGGCCTTCTCCGGGAGACTACTACGTTATATGTTACTCCTGTTAATTTGTGCTGAAGGGAAGTTTCTCTCCAGCTCTTACTCAGTTGTACTCATAGAACTGATGAATACGTGATCCTCCCTGAATCTTTATCACATGTGAACTTTATCTACAGGTTGTATATTCTGTCATTATTTCTGTTGGAATTACGTAAATCTGCCTTCCGTTTTACCCTGCCTTTCCTTTGATTTACCTGTACTCTTCCCTGAGACAAAGATGGAAAGAGTTACTTAGAGAGACATGGGAAGTGATTTCATGGCTTCACGCTTAATTATAATTTGCTAAATCAATGCTTTCGTTACACTAATATAATCTTTTCCCATTACCACAATGTTATTTAATACAACTGTACGTCCTCCTTTTCTCTGGAATTGACAATGTAACAGCTCTAAGACTTAAAATAGAAGCTACTGGGATATTAAATATTCTCAGGTAAGAGATGGGCAGATTTCTGGGAAGGGATGGTAGATCTGAGACTAAGTGTTCCTGACATATCCATCTGCAACACTTGGTCTGGGTTCTGTTCTCAGATATATACGTTATTCTGATTAGAGCGAGTGTGCTGTCAGATCTGTATCTAAGCGTAGAGTTTGATAGCCTGTGTTTACTTCTACTGTTTGCTGCTTAGTACAGACTGAATCTAACTAATAAACTCAAGTTCACCACCATCAAGAATCTCTCCTCTACACTGATCTCAGGGATAACAGGGAAAAATATTTAACATAACATAAAAGCTCCTTTGCAGTGTCTCAGAAGCTTTGAAGGCAATGTAAGTGTTTGCACTGAAATTTAAATGAGTATGTACCTAGACAGATGTATCCGGGATCACTCCCTCCATGTCTCTGCTTCGCAATTTCCAATAGGGTATAAGTACCTGACAGAGTCACTTACCAGTAATAGAGAAATTACTCATTCCAGCCAAGAGACAGAGCAATCCAAGTCAGGGACTGTTTCTCACACTTTGTTTCTTGTTGCAATAGATCTCAAAAGAGAAGGAAAAAGCTAATCAAGTAAAGATATTACCTGCTACGTGATCTTATTTGGCATTCTTGTATTCATGATTTGCATAATTTGAGACAGACAAAACCCTTTACAATGTCACGCTCCCAAATTAAAGCTCTGTCATTACTGTGCTTTGAGTGTCTATGTAGACACTGCCTGTGGGACACAGTCATAACCCTTCTTTGCTGGAAGAGTGCTGTTGAAGAAAATGATACTTACCGCATTATTTAGAAATTAATTACAGTAGAAGAGAGTAAAGTGACTTAACAACAAAGGTCAAATCTAAGAAAGGCCTCTACTCCAATGAACTCATTCTTAAGACTAGAAGTAGTTGATAGAATGACTAAAGTGTTGGTCATTCACGCATTTAATGTTTCGACAGTACCAATACAATAACTTCAGCCTCGTCTGCTGTATAACACAGAGCAACGGAATTTGTTCAATAATCTTTTTGATCCGGAATATAACATCAGCAGAGTTTCACTCCTGCTGAGGTGCTGAAACACAAAAGATAGAAAAACAGAAAAATTTTATCATTCAGATTTCCTAATAAGCAATGATTATTTGACCAGTTTCTATGTTACTATCACCATGGCAGCTAGCCATTTTAATCACAGGCATCAGAACGTGTTTCTGATGATAACATCACAGCAATAGCTTAGAAATGTATTACATCTCCCGGTTATACGCAGCAGTAACAACTTCGTAAATGCCCATATGACAGAGGTCACTAATGGCATCAGCAGGCATCAGGATTAGAAACATGGTATTTCAAGCATCTAATTAAAGAAGAAGTTCTCAGTGTTCCTTACTCTAATTCTGAAAACAATAGTGGAAATACAACCATTGTGACAAAAATTAGAATCAAAATTCTTCCACAGCTTGCTCAATTTCTACATGCCCCTTATTGATCAACTAGTCAATGCATATGGTTACTCAGCAGATCCTAAAAGAATGTGCAAGTGAAAAAAAATTCACTGTAGAGCACTGAGTATCTCCAAAACACTGACAGATAAAAATGGCTACTTTACCTTTGTATTAAAAAAAAAATCCATACTTTGATCTCCATACAGATCAAATGAAGTTGAAGCATTGCATACAAGACTGAAATCATTATCAGAGAGCATAACTCAGCATTCTGACTGATGAAATTTTCAACTTATAATATGAAACATACTGATTTTACTAAATGTATCACAAAGTATTTGCAGATATGCTCATTCTGTTAAAAAAAAGGAAGTATTCAAAAATACTCTCAGCAATAGCAACCCCCCATTTTTTCTAGAAATTACATAAGAAATTACATTTTCAAACTATCTTAGAGGAAATTCATACTCTTGTTCTGGGATTTCTGACTTTTTTTTCAAATTAAAGTGTATTTCAAAAGGCTAAGAGACTCTAAAATATTACATGAATTTATGAAGCCTTTCAATAAAAGCTAAAAAGCAAGTTCAACAATTTCTCTATTTCAAGCCTAAAGCTTTGCCAAGGGTCCATCCAAGAGATATTCAATAAGGTAAGTACAGATAATGTCAACAATATTCTGCAGTAAAACACTACAGCAAAGCATTATGCCTAAAGTCGCCAGTATAATTGTATCCTTAAATAGCGTTGACCTCAAAGACAGAAAGAACTAAAATCTGAAGTAAACTGAGAATGAGACTTGAAATACATCACAATTAGCTTTGCCTCTTCAAACTACTTGAAATCAGAAATACTCATCACAGAAGCAGTTATGTGAGGAGAACAATATAAAACCAGAACTGTAAGTCAAGTCTTTCACAGCTCCAGTATCACCATGTTTGTTAGATTACAATTTTACTCCCTTGGGTCAGTAGTTGGGGAAGGACAGACAAACAAAAAAACAGAAAATATTTGATGGTGAAATAGTTGTATGGTTAAATTTACATGTATATACTAATTACTCTGCCTTTAAAATAAAACCAATTAATTACTATCAAGGATTTAAGGACAGTTCGGCATCTTATCTGGGGACACTTGACTTCCTCAGTTTTGTGTCATGCTTTGTCTTAGGAAACCAACAATAAAGAAATACAGAAAGACGCAGTGTAACACCCATGCAACGTTTATATCGCACTTGAACTGGTAAACTTCTACCCTTGCATAAGACTACACTGCTGAATTTTCAGACCATCTAAGCAGTCAGGTTAATCTCCCAGATTTTTCACTAGGGCAACACTGATTAATTTGTTCAGAAGGTCCACATACCATTTAGCTCCAAGCTTTGGTCTAAATATATATGAATGCATTTGCATGGCTGTGCAGTGCATATCAACTATAAATGAACCACTAGACTACAAAAATCTTCACCACCGCCACAAAAAAAAAAGGCCTTTACTTCTTGCAGTTCTCAACTTAGTAACAGTTGCACTTGATATTTTAGAGGCTTGCTATTTTCTTAATTAAAAGTTTATGTTTAATTTTTGCTTAATGTAAGTCCCAAGATATTTTATGAAATTCAAGTCAAAAAGAGATTCAGAATTCATGGTAGTTTTGGGAATGCAGAATATATTAAACAGAAAGAAACTTCATTAAACACCGTAAGACCGGAGGTCTAGACTATCTGGTGACAAATATTCTGCTAGTTTCCTTAGTCCTTTCCCTCCTTCAACTCCAATTTTTTCTCCAGCAATATATAACTACATGAGAATGCCTTGCCAGTGTTGCTCTCCTCCTATTAAGGCTACAGAGATCACTGTGTCTAAGGGCAATAATGAGCTAAATAACAGCATGTGACAACAAGATTATATACGCATTTTCAGTGTTCTTATGTGTCTATGTAGTAAACAAAAAATGTAATAAAATACCACTTTTTCCTCAAATAACACAGACACAATACGAGTGAACTCATACAAGACTCACAATGACATGAAAACATCACAGTGATTAGATTTAAGACATATAGTTTTAAATTAAAGTTAGATGTTCTACATATAGTACTTTGGCTATTTAAAACACAGATTCCCTAATTTTTTAATAAGTAACACGAAGGGCAACTATGGCAATGATGAGCACAATGATTGCATTGGTAAGACCTGAGTCAATACACTTGCGTGTATACAGCTCTACGAAATTCCTGACCTGGAGTCCCATTCACTCAAAGTCTCATCAGTCCCTGGCTTTTTTGCTGAATCTGCCAACATGACTAAGGAGATGTGCCAGGGCAATGAAAGATGCAGAGGCAGGCTTACTATGAAAGGACTAAGTACCTTCCCACCCGCTCATTCCATGCTTAATTGGAGTCTATAACACCCAGCCATTATCACCCTTATTTGACTTTCTATTTGTATCGGTAAACCAAGATCAAAGTCTTCCAGATTCCATTTGCAAAAAACTACCTTTTTCAAAAATAGATACGTTATGATTAAGCAAGCTATCAGTTATTTTTTCACTATACGTATTACAAGTTATTAGTCTATTACACCTGATTCCTATCGAGCCTCACACTCATAACAGTTATTATATTACACATTAATTAAGTTGTCCTGAAGATGACTGAGCTTCTTGTAAACTACAGATCTAAAAACGTAGTATCACGAAAGAACAAGAGTCACAAAAACGTCATTTCTATCCCACGTCATTCCATCATTTCTGCTGCGTGGGCATACATAGCCCACACTGGTTCTGTACTCCACACCACAACCAACGTTACAGATTTATCAAAAGCATACAGGCTTATAATAGAAAGTATTCCAGAGGAAGGCAGGCATCGATAGTCAGCTATATTCCAGATTCAAACAGGGAAACTCTAGCTTGCCCCTGTGTGAGCAGCACATGCACACCTGAGCAAAACCTGGCCTTCATCCATAGACGGGACACCATTTAGTCCAGCCACATCAACAGCAGAAACCAGAGCCAGATCCACCCTCAACAGCTATCACACTCATATTTTAATAACAGATCATAAATAACAAAACAACATTTTTCCTACCAACAGCACTTTCAATTCCAGAAGCTTAATATACTTTGCTTTAAATCTGTGCCATGGCAACCTTCTTTAAAGTCAATGTCATTTGTAAGAACCGAGTTAAAACAAGATGTGGGCCAGATTTATCAGACATCAGTTTCCTTTGGATATAGAGCTCCGTACACTGACTGTGTGCCATCCTGCATGTGATTTGAGTTGTGTATGTTGCGTCCAGCAACCTATTTTAAACCAGTCCATTGCAAAATACTTGCCCTGATCGTCAGTTTCAAGTAGCCTCTGAGATGCTGAAGGTCAAACCAAAGCGTGAAAGGTTTCTTTCTGTTTATATTAAATTTTGTACCTGTATGCTAGAAACTGTAGCACTATTCAGGCCTAGGGAGAGAAGCCTCAAGAGTTTGTTAAAATATGTCAGTGTTGTAGCCGGTCAATTTAAAGGCACATCTGAGGGACAACAGAAGAGACCGGTAGGTCTTGCAGTGTGGAGCTATGTATGCCTATATAGCCTTGAGTATCGCTCTGTGCGTGTGATACTGACCAGTGAAGAGGAACTTATTGTGACAGAACTACAGCAGTAGTCAACAATTTATTCATTTATGTTCAGCACCGGTTCACAAGGGGGTCTGCATCTCAGACAGATTACTTAACAAGCCTCCAGAAAGAGCTTAGAACAGACATATTCCTACAACCTCCAGGGTAAGCATAGGGGTAGTGAGCGTTTTAAATGTAGATTATGTAAGGTCATATGCCTCGCTGCATTATGTTTTATATGCACATTATATCTCACTGCACTATATTGCATCCTGTGAACTCCAAATGATCATTATTGAGACAGACCCTGAGAGATTCCCTTTCGTAGCTCTTTCAGAGAGAGAACAAATATCACACGTATGTCTAGTATTTATTGGAATGAGGTCAAGCCCCCAAACGTCCTGACAGAGTCCGGGAGTCACAGGAGACAGCACCTGCCCAGAGCAGCCTCCTGGCCGAGCAGCACCGCACCAGCCGGCCGGGGAGCAGGCTCCTCTTATCAGATAAAGCCGCGAACGCAGGAGCGAAGCTAGGGCGACAGTCTGCAATGCAGAAGCCCTTCCCGGAGCTCACCAGCGAGCCGGGGGAGACGGGGCGGGGGCAAAGCCGGCAGGCCTGCCCGCAGCCCCGCCGAGAAAGCCCCAGGCACGGCGCCGGGGGTGTTTCTAAACGCCCGGCTTTGCCCTTACCGGCTACGGCCGAGGGCTTTACCCTCCGGCTGTCCGTAGCTCCGCACAGCGGGAACTTCTGCAGCCGGGGCGCAGCGGGCAGCCCGCAGGCAAGGACACGGCTGCGGGCCGGGCCCCGCTGTGCCACCTGCCGCGGAATGACCCCGGCCCGGCCGCCGCACTGCCCTGCCGTGCTCCCAGCCCGGGGAGAGGAGGAGGAGGAGGAGAAGGGAGAAGCAGCTCTTACCTGCTCCCGCTGCTCCTCCCGCAAGCCCTTACTAGCCGAGCTCCATCTTCCTCCGGCCGGGGAGGGGGGAAAGGGAGGGGAGTCAGCCCAGCCGCCGCCGTCCCCCCCAGCTGCCGCTTTCCGTCACCGCTGTCCCCCCGCCCGCGCTGCCC
>VZSC01002963.1:88898-106885 GCA_013398225.1 Steatornis caripensis
CCCGGCCGGCGCCTTCCTCCCCCGCCCGCGCGCCCTTTCTGCAAGCCCGGCCTCGATGTGCCCGGCCGGAGAAGCGGGCGGCACCGCTCGGGCCGGGAAGAGGGGCCGCCGCCGCCCCGGCACCACGAGCGCTCCTCCGCCCCACGGTGGGCCCGCGGGAGGGGGCCACGGAAGGAGTTGCGTCCTTCCCGTACCCAGCCTAGCTCTGGGAAGGGCCGTGCCCTCTGCAAGGACGGTACGCTATCCTAAGTGACTTCGTGCGCCTTCTCTTTCGATGCTCCATGTTACTGGCTCAAGGGATGACAGCAAAGTTTACTTCAGCCTACGGCAACTCCTCAAATAACTTGGTTCCAGCTCCTTCAGTAGGCACACAGGTATATCCGATCTCGTTTAGTTAAAACTACACACACAGAGCCCCCACGAAAGCAAATTTTCACTTCCACTCTTCCAGTAACGTTAGAGTTGGGAAGGAAATGGGTTAAGGAATACACCTCTAGAACCAAGCACTCCCTTTTCCCACTTACTATGACAAAAATAAGAACATGCAAGACCAAGAACGAGGCAAAATATATGAGACAGAAGGAAGCAAAGTCACAGGTATAGGAGTACCTGCTCAAGAAAAGCCTCCTTACCTGGAAACACCAAGAAGTCTCACCTGTAATCAGCCTGGTACAGATGGACAAGCAATCCACCACAGATACAGCAGCACTAAATCTTTAAGGAAACACCAGATGTAAACAAAATGTCATTACGTTTTGCATCAACACAGCACACCTGGAGTAGTACAACTGGTAATGTGCAAAGACAGTGCTGCAGGTATGCATTTTCATATCAGAAGCAAGTGAGGTTTGATAGTGAGGGAAGGAAAACAGATCAGTTACTCCCATTCTATTTCTCTGCTAGAAGCCCAACATCAGTTTAGAATATTGTTGAAACCCCCAAAAGAATCTCACTTTACTTTTGAAACGTATTTCCTTTTGTAGCTAACGAGGACAGAAACAAAAACACTTGAAAAAGTTCCCACCTGTTCCATATATAACCTTTTGCTGCAAATGCAATGAGCTACTAGCTTCTGACATGCAAACCATGACAGGCAAAAACCACAACAGTTTTGCCAACACTGTTTTAGGCCTGCATAAAATGAACCCTCAGTGTTTGCCTCTAGCATCCTCTATTTTCCTAAGAGAAATTCACACCCATGATTGAAGATTTCTTAGGCAAGGAGAGTTCTCTGCTGTGTTCTCAAGTTCCTCTCAAAAGCAAAAAAGTCACACACAGAACAGTTTCTTAGTTTCTCCACCAATGCAAAGTCCATCATTATTTAAGCATGATAAAGAAAAATTGTGAAATGTATGGATAACACACTCAAAAATAATCGTAATTACAGAAAGAGATACTTCCTTTTTCCTTGATGCAGTTGTCTGTACAGATTGTCCTACAGGTTATTCCCAGGTAGTGAGAATTAAAAAGATAAAACAGTTTGGCAGAGTTTTGCCAAAAGAGCTCTAGTTATTTGCCTCGTGAAGGAAACCCATTCCGGAATATGTGCGGAGACCCTCAGGTGGCTACTTCAGAGCTCTCAGGACTGAAAATACTCTGAAAGTAGTCACAGAAGCTACATAGGCCCAGGGATCAAACCATGGTTTGATCAGAAGGCTTTAAGTTGGCCAACTGGTGATACAGAGTCAGAGATTCATTTAGATGGTTGCTGCAAAAGACAACAGTTCTCTTCCTTTCAGGCAACGCCAGATACAAGCTTAGCAAAGAAAAGGGGGCCTAGACTCTTGCAGGGACAGGCTCTCCTACTGAGGCATGTTTCCTCATTCTTCATCTTTTCTTGCCGCTAGCGAAACTTTGGTTTATGCCACCGTCGTTAGAAACGCATTTGTTTTCCCATAAAGTCCCAGATGAAGTGTGAAAAGGTAGAGAGGCTGGATCTAGGTGAAGTGTTCGCATACTTTGGGAACGTTATATTCCGCCTCCACAGAAGTGGTATTATCTCCACTAACAGCAGTCTTACCAGGTTCAAGAACCAAAATTCTTTAGTCCAAAGAGATGCAATGAATACTGCGAGCTCTCGTCTTCCCCCTCTTTAAATTAGAAAGCAGGTATGCCATAGTCCACAACGATCAGGAACCCAGAGATCACATCTCTCATTCAGAAATTCTAAATTTCCATGTGTTTAGAGAAGGGAAGCGTGCACATGACTGACACTCCCTGCAAAACGTACTGTATCTTTTCTGTGACCATGAGTGGACACAGGGCAATGAAAAGAAAGAAAATAAGTATCTTCACAACTAATGCTCTACACTGTGCATTAATCCTGGCAGTTGAGTTGCTGTCAGCATAACATGACTCCATCAGTAGACAGGTTCCTGGCATGGCGAAAATGATCTGGTTTTTCCCTGTCTATTCACCTAAAGCATCGCCACTGTGTTGTCTCTTATCACCTGTCTTGCGTTGCTCCGGGTCAGAGGCAGAACTGATCACAAACTAATCAAATTGCTTTGAGCTCAAAAATATTCTGGTAAGATCAAACTCATTTCTTGACTACCACCAAAACAAAACTTCGCCTTACGTGTTCCTACCCTCCAAGGAGGGAAGCAGGTGTCCTCTTGTCTTTACAGGCAGGTAAAGACAAAAGCAGAACATCTCTGCAAGTGTGCTGGTGGTTCTTCTTCTATTCACTTAATGCTGACAAAACATCACAGGGGAACATCACCAGTATGAACACTTCTAGGTATTTGCTTGGAAAAACGTGGACTTTGGCCTTCAGCTGCCAGCTAGGTATGCAAGGGAGTGCTGTATTCATCTACTCAGCCTTTAAATGCCTTACAATGCTATCGCAGTCTCATGTGATGTGACCAAGTACGGTTTTGTACACTTCAGAAACGGCTTTGAGGATGTCGTGAAATATGGTGTTTGTTTAATTATCCTGAGCCCCCTTTAAATTAAGGTCTAAGAAGGGTATAAGAGCTGTTGCCCATAATCTGATAAAGAACAGAACCCTAAATAAGCTTGTTGGGTAGCTTGATTCCTTAAGAACTTTGCTGTTATGAGAAGGCGTTTGATGAAGGCTTTTGTTGCGATTGACAACTCTAATGAAAAAATCCACATTGGAAATATCATAACCCCAGTAATGCATTCTAGGCATGTCCTGTGAACTGGATGCGTGGTGATACCCATACAGAGGGTTGAAAGGCACAAAGCAGTCTCGTGTATCCAAGGTAAATTTACTGAAACTAGATCCCGCACTGTCACCGTGCGCACACATTAAAAGCCATGCTGAAAGCTACTGCAAGTTAAATAAGAATTTATAACAAAAAAGAGGCAGAGATGAATCAACAAGCAGCTTTTCGTGGTTAGTAAATAAAAGGAAGACAGCAAGAAGGAAGGCTGGCTCCTCTCTTCTCTCTTCTGTTCTATGTAGGGAGGAAAGACAAAACCGTAGGCCAAGGGTCCATCTCCCATGAAATATTCTACGTATCAAAGAGAGTTTGTAAACTTATTAAATTCAAACACAAAGAAACATTTTGCATTCCAGTTGGGCTGAGTAACCTGTGCGCTTCGAGCAAAGAAATGGTATTCCTAATAACATAGATTTTTATTTGAAATCTGTGAAAAGAAAGCATGGTGCAACAGCAATGGAATAAGCATTCTACAGCATGGTTTGAATTCCAGCAGTTGAACCTGTTACAGTTGTGGGGTGAGGGAGAAAACATAGATACAGCTCTACAAAATACATGCTACTAAAATATATATAACTCTGATTTGAGTCCACATGACCTTATAAAGAGCACTGAACTTTCCAGGTGTATACTAAATTGAATGCTTGGCTAAAGAGGGACAGAGATAAAAGAGCACTGTGATTTGGTTAGTTGAATCTAATCAGAAAACAAATCCTGTGGGCACTCAACTTTGTAATCCAAAAATAAATGATGAGGTATGACTGGCATCATTACAACTTTTCAAGTTGCTAACAAAATACTACTAAAATGTCAACCTTGCACAGATACAAACATTCAAAGCCACGAAAAATCATTTCTCCTGCTGTTTTCATTCTCTCACGGTAAGTTTATAGCAATTGGGGATATGAACAGGTTCACAGGGTTTGAGGTATACTGAAGTTACCATTAAGAGTTTGGCTACAGTATTTGCAGACATACCCAAGTTTGCTTTAATCTGGCTAACACCGGTTCCGCCATAGCGGAACAGCAATATCCGTACACTGTTAGTTACGTGCTGTGCTATATTTCCGACGACCCTGGACTTTGAAGAGCTAGTAGGAAGAAACTGTAATTCTATAAGAGAGATGTATGGAGTTTACATGGATATGCCATTTTCGTATAATATCCTCTAAAGCACAGAAACCACACATCCAGTTTCCGTTAATGTCAAGGCAGTAAAACTATTTTCTTTCACGGAAAGAATATTTGGGTTTCACGTTTAGTTTACTTTTCCATTTGTCGCTGGCATTACGGGATAATAAAATGAGTTTAAAGTTCAATAATGGCATGTATTTAGCACTGATCAAAATTACTGCTAAAAGAGATTTTCATTAATCATTAAAGTGATGTGACACATTATATTTCTAATAGGCGTGCGCACACACAAATAATGGCAGTGCAGTAACTGAAGGAGAAATAGTTTAAAAGGAGCAGCCTCTATATAAAAGCAAATTTTTACTACACAAATGTGCTGACATTAATCATTGCAAACCATTTGAGAGCATTTTATATATTCCAATTCATAAATTTGGATTTATTATGAAGTATATTGCAGTCATAAAATAAATAGTTGACAATTTATGAACCCTGTATTTTTCACTTTTTCTAAGGTTGCGTTTTTTCTTTTTATTATATATATTTTTAATATATACTTTTTAATATATATTCTGAACTTAAATATATATAAATGATAATGGCACTAATTTTACCTCCACCCTCAAAAAAAACAAGAAAAATTTTGGGGACAAAAAAATTAATAACTACTCAGGAATTATGCATATGCTTGAAAATAAGAAAGAGTCTGGGGGATATTTAAATTAGAAATAGGACTAAAATTACCAATATTCAGGTAAAAAGAAAGTTCATTTTACCAGTTTAGTTCCAGATTCTCTTGCCTTGCTTTATTCCCTTGTTCAAGGCACAGTTGTTTTATCTTGGCTACATATCTTTGGCTCTCAAAATGGCATTTCATAGAGAGGGAGAGATTTTTTTCCCCTTGTAGGATGCCACTGAACAGGCCTCCAGGTTGCTTTTTCTCACCAAGGCTTCTTTATAATGCAGCATTTTGCTTTCCCACAGTACTGCAACAGTAACAGCAACCATATGTATGCAGACTGTATCCCACAGAGCCCTGTAATTCCCATTTTATAAATGCAGCAATTACACAGAGGTTAAATAATTTGAACAAGAGGAGCTCATTACCAGTCTGTGTAAAGAAGATATGGAATTTAAGTGCAGGCCTGTTCACGATTCTTAAGTTTTTGGACAAAATCTTGAACACAGAAGCATTTAAATCTTAACATGTGAACACATTATCCCATAAGCATTTCAAGACCTCTAAGACATTCCACTATTAGTGCCGACAGGCAAAAAGGTCTCTGTCACTGTCGGTGTGATCTGTTTAGAGTTTCTAAAAAAAGTCAATGAGTAAGGTGTTAACAACTACTCCAGTCACTTACTACCATATAGCCATGAGCTGCATAAATGCATCACGTCTCCTTGCCCAGTTCCCCAGCCTCTTTGGGGGTTTCTCATCAGCCTCACAGCCCCAGTCAAGTCTTTCTTTCCTTCTCTCCTACCATCTCTCGTGCTTCTGCCTTCCTATGGCACAAAGCTATTTATAAAGAGAAACCAACACATACCGTAGCAATTTACAATGCTTATTGTCGTCTCTAACTTCGGTTCTACCACTCCCATCCTTTCCGAGCCTGAAGAAAAGAAGGCTCTAGGTTAAACTTCCAAGTTGCATCCTGCATGCAACTGTAATGAGACATTTATGCTTATAGATCAATAGAAAGTTTCTTAGAAACTCCATCATTGTCTACTAAAGTAAGTGAAGAAACAGTCAATTATCCCTAAGAAAAAAATCCTCTAGTCACCTTTTAAGATTAATACATGAGTGATAGCCCTTAATGACACTTTGATGGTAGCTCTGTAGCAGCTGGAAGAGTTTCTAATGAAAACCCTATTTTTATTATTGGAAAAAGTAATTTCATTTACAGTATCCACAGAAAAATATTTCCTTAAAGGCCTAGGAAAATCTTCTTTAATTCTAGATGTAAATGAAAGCTTAAAATAAATAAATAAAACCAGACACGCACAGAGGCCAGTTGCAAAGGCAAGAAGGGCATACATGAGTTATGAATAACTCAGAAGACTTAACTTCAACTGGAAATGAGGAGGAATAACCTTTATTTTTAAACTGGTTTTGAGTAATTGTAGCCAATAGTACTTGAAATTAGGGTGAGTTGTTGTTTCCCGCCCCTTATATTTATACAGATCAAACAATCAGCATTTTTGCTGCTGAATCCTAGACTGTTTGAAGCACATACACTGCAGGCCAGGACAGAGGCGGGAGAAGTCAGGCTGGTTACCTCCTCCTCTTTCTGACCTGTGAGGCTGGGACACAGAAGAGGTTAGATGTTTCCTAATTAATTTGATTTTTAAAGTTGTTGTTATTAAATGCCACTGAAATTAGCAGCACTTCTTGCCAGCCAATTGCTTTCATTAGTTGTTAACTCCAGAAATATCTAATCAAGAACACATTTTTCTATCAAGTCAGCTGGGAAGTTTATTTCTTCTGTCATTACATCAAGATTATTATTTTACAGTTACAGACAGATTGTTGTCAGCCTTCACAGGCTTTAAAAATAATACAATATGGTTCCTGGCACTCCCAAGCAGACTGAGAAATGCCACCCACACAGTCAGCAACACATTTTTTACACAGCAAGCAAGATTTGTTCTACAGATGTTCTGGAGTTAATTCTGCAGTAAAATCTGGCACAGAACAGAATCGCTAATGCACTAAGCCATGACACTTCTGTACTGAAACTTACAGCAAATCTGCAATGCCTTTGCTGCTTAGTGGTGAGAGATAGGATCACTTCAAATATCTCAGGATATCTGGCTTAGGACACTTCACTAGCACATACCTACAGCAGTACTTCACTAACAAAGTGCTCTTAGTAATGACAAGGTTAGGCATTACAGAATATTGCAAAGGTATACCCCGCTGATGAAAAGCCTAGAACTATAAGCACACGTTACCGGTACGGTTGCACATGCTTCGTAGACCTCTATTTACAGAGCTGTGAACAGGAGCAAAATATCCCACTTTTAAATAACTCTCCTGGGATGTACACAGGGTCTGGAAGTTGTGACAGATGAAGGTGATGTGACTTTCCAATTTATGTATTTATTTATTTTAAATCAACTTGAATGGCTAAAGAGTCGGCACCTAGGGATGCAGTCAGCATTCCTGATTTATAAATACTCAGAGTTCCTACAGGGAAAGTTTTGCTTTTTGACAGCGACCATACTTTTGGCGGACATTTGAGGACCTGTCTGATTAACAGAGTAAACGCTTTCTTAAAAATGCCAAGGCAAACCTTCCTAATCTGTTGGATCTCAGTGAACAGAGGGAAGTCTTTCAGTACAAAATTTAGAATTTGTGGAAGAAGATAATTGCCTACGTGCAATGATAGCGAGCACCTGAAACAGTCAATTCTGGACACGGGCAATAATCTAGTAGTGAAGGTCATCTCAGCTTTCTTTAAGAGGGAATTACCCTTGCATTATCATTATTACTGGGAGACGTGGGACTTGTTCATTTACCAGATGAACCAACAGTAGTGAAAGAATACCTGTTTGCATTCCTGACTCATGCTGAAATGCAAGCTGCTAATGTGTTTTTCACATCTATGCAAAGGCACAACAATACTGTTCCAAAAACCATAGAACCAGTTAGCAGACTTGGGACTTTTCAATTGGTTTGAAAAGAAATAAACTACTACTTTTAATAATGAAAAGCTTTTATAAATGCATAAGAATTAGAAGTGGGAGATATGTTCTGCTTAGTTCGCAGGAGCCCTTGAAATACCAAACAAAATACTGTCTTCCAAAGGTGGTGGTGATGTCAAATACTTTACTACTGAAAGGTAAATTTTCTTCTGGATTATTGTGTTCAGCCTGAGAATGCTATCTAAGAGCAGAAGCTGAAGAGATTCAGAAAAATTTAAAGACAAGGAAAGGCTTCTAGGTGAGGAGACACTACAGGACACGTAGTTAGTAAGCAAAGAGTTGTGGGCTTCTATAATTATCCTCACAGCAGACATCCAAAGGAATACGCCATTAAAATGAACGCAGTGATTGAAATTACAGTACTTCTCCCTCCCTTTCAATGCATTAACTGCCACTGGAACTCAAATTCACAACACATCTGAGACCAAGAGATTAAAACAAAAGATTGGACAGCTCTGTAATTCTCTGAATTGCTTAATGACTTTAGGTGCCAATTCTCACCAAAATGTACACAGAAATAAAATTAAGCAATGTTTTCATCTATTGGCTCATAAGAAGTTATTTTAGTCATCCATAAAAGAAAAACACTATGAACTGTTAGAAGATTAGTTATGGTTTTTCCTGTCAAGAAAATGTTTCCTACTCCCATCTCACCAGCACACCAAGGTTAAGTGTCTAATAAAAGGTCCTGCCTTCTCTGTGATACAACTTTGAACAAAGATGTAAGATTTCATCACTAAGAATTCTTTAAAGGTCTTCAGCAGCCTTTAGTCATAAAAGCTCAAAATTCTGATCATCCTTAGCTGTTTTAGTTAAGATTAATATACTCAGTTCACATATCAATTGTAGCAAATGGAACATGAATCTGAACAGTTTATTACTACCATCTTAATTTTTTTAATTCTTAATCAACTAAATGCAATCCTGCTAAAATTCTTACATCATTATTTGACTCGGCAACAAAGCAGTTCCTGAACATGGCTGTAAGACTAACTTAATGGTCAAAAGACTGCTTCAGGCTTGAAGCAGAAATTATACATCGGTCACACTAAATTAGCAGTTGTCATAGGGATGCTGGAGGTCATTATTCCCTGCGTGCACATGTAACTCCTGCTAACGTTAATGGGGTTACCAAACACATTGAGAGGAAAGCTAGCCCCATGATGTGAACATTGTTGAAAAAGATTAACTGATTTCTCATGCTAGATGGATGGAATGGAAGTTTTTGACACCGATTAATTGAAGAATATAACAGCACACACTGCTATTAAATTAACGCACGCAACAGAAAAGGACTGAAAGCCTGCCTTTGGAAACAAGGGGCTACAAAGATCAATGCCATACCCTAGGAATCCTCTCCTTCAGAGTTTGGACAAACTACGGTCCTGAAAATGAGGCTACATGGACTTCATCCAGGTTTCTGCCATGGATGTATGCATGACTGGCCACACACACACAGAGCTTTATCTCTCAGGGAACATTAGTGCCATCAGATACAGGAGTCACTTAATACAGGTGTCCAGATTAGAAGCCTGCACTCATACAGTCAACAGAGCCTTCAGAGCGCTCACAAACCTAACTTTACCACTCTCCAATGGATATTAAAGAAGCCCAGGCTGCTACTGCAGACGCTTAAATGGTTACATTTCAACTAGAAGCACAGACTATTTTTTCAAGTCTACAGGGAGAAAAAACACCGAGGAGGTACCAAACGAAAAGCCATAGACTACCTCTCATTTGAGTAATTGCACAACAACGCAGTACATACAGATTTCAAGGCTGCCTAGGGTCTCTCTTCCGGATGAATAAAACTGAAACCGAAAGAACAGCTCCCTGAAAAATCACTGCAGGAATATCTCACCATCAGATTTTGTAGCAAAGAGTAAAAGCAAGGTCATAAGATTGAGAAGTCTGAAGGAGTGAATATCGGAGACATACATACGCACTCTCCCTTCCTGGAGCATCTGCCACACAGCTCATCTACATCCATGGGCACATTTAAGAGGCAGAACGTGACCATTTAGAAGCACTGCAGTCACATGGTGGGGCAGAACCACCCAAGAAGTACAGTTGTGTGTGATATAAGTAGGTCAGTATTTCTGAAAAAGCCTTCCAAGGAACAGCATAGAAAACCTGCCCTATGAAGGTCTGCAACAACACTAGCGACTGAAAATTTCTAACTTGTGTGCATTTAACAGTGACACAATATCGCAGTCCCATGTCACGTGAACAGTAGTGACTTCTACAGTAATTATAAAAATGAGAGGATAGGAAAAAAGCATACTTAAAATACAATTTTCTTCATTAAATAATTTTGGCTTATCTTGTCACAAGAGAGAACATAAAAACCCCCCAAAAAAACAACAACAACAACAAAACCACCAAAAAAACCCCAAACCCAAAACCACCACAACCCCAAAACCCCACCCTGGTCAAGCTCCTTTGTGAGCTGTAACTTTTTTGATGCCTTGCCTTCCCTTCCCTCTAGTTAAGACTAGAAAAATGATACCACCTCTGACTTTTCTTTGACAGTTGTTTGTTACCCTTCTGGAGAACTATTGCCTACTAAGAGTGCAGAAATTTTGCTAAAGAATTACAAGATATGAGATGTTGACTAGATGAGATTTAACTTTCACTGTCATAACAGCAATTTTTCTCATCCAAATGGGCAATCCTATTTGGCTCATCAAATGTCTGGACTACCTCTGTTAATCTTCACCATTAGTGAAAATAATGAATGAGCAGACATTGAAAAGATATGCAAAAAGAGTGGACCATCATTGTGCTATTGTTCTTTCAAGGCAGTCATTAATTTCACCATGCATGATGCATTTTGCAAATGTATTAATTTAATAGGACTATAATCCACATTTTGATACAGTATTTAGATATCTGGAAAGCAGCAATAGTACTTCTTTTTCCTGAATTCACAACATTGCTGTAAAATAAAGATTCAAGCGTGTTTCCAAATGTATGTGGATAACAGAAGGAAAGTGCTCTAATAACAAAATTGTTTTCTTTAGTTAAGGGCTTTTGCATATAAATGCATACAATAAAAGGTAAGAGCACATAAATAGCTGATAAGAGGCAAAAAAAAGTCTGTGTAATGATACAGGACTTTTGACTCACATGAAGACCTTCTATCCATATGGACTTGGAGAGAGAAAATCCCAAAGTTTAAACATGCAATATTTTTCAAGGGGTTTCTATTTTCCTGTTGCTTCCTGAAAGAAGCTCTAAGCCACTGGCACCAGGGGAAGTTTTTCCATATCCACAGAGGGATAAACAAGTTCTTTACCAAGCATGACAATCAGAAATTCATCTCCTACTGTAATAGGGGACTTGCTTTTCTTCCCATCAGTTAGAGAAGAAACAATGGTAACCTGACTAAGTGCAAAATCACGTGTATATACAGCGAGTTCTGATAGCTCAAGGGCCAGGAACATTGCAGAGCACTGCACATTTCAAGACCAATTGATAAAGGTAGTATGTCTCTTCCTTTACATCCCTCTGTCCTCCAAAAGGCAATTAAACGTAGCAACTCAAAACCACAAAAACAGAGTATTTCTCTAATTCAGATAAGAGATGCTGTTAAACCACTGTTCAGTGGTAATCAATCCCTAAATCAGTCTATCTTCATATTTAGTTTTAATAGTTCATCTAGTCTGACATAATAATGAACTGGATAATAAGGACCTAACCAAGTTTATAAATCTACTACAATAATTGAAGGGCTAATTAACACACATGAGGCTATCTCCAAAAAATCTGACTCCTAAATACAATGATTTAGGCATTAAAGGAAAAAAACTTAAGCCTGGGATTCAAAATCTGAGGATCTTCAAGCAAATTATTCTTCAAGTTTTCAGATTTTACTGTACCTCAGCTCACAAGTCAATGAGTGGATTATCAAAGGTTGCCAATCAACCAGACTGAAGAAACAAAACACATTCAACCCGAACTACAGAGTAGGCATACACAATCTTATCTGTTCAATATCAGTGCTAGCTTGATGAATCTGGGTAGAGAAGTTAATTCATAATCATGACAATTAGCACTTCGATTCAAACCAATGAGTTATGTTTGTCAAAGCAAGATCAGACCATACTACTGTAACTACAGAAGCAATAAAAATAGATCAAATTTTCAACATTAAATTCCTTATTAGTGACTCACAGAAGAGACCAGGTATTACTTGATAAACAGTTTGGCTATGTTGAACCAACAGACTATGTACAGGTATTTTCCTGATTCTGTCTTTATTTTTTATTTAGGAGAAGCTACAAATTCAAGAACCAGAGAAAGATTTACTGTTAAATCTAGTTATAAAATACACGGCATTGCTGAAAGGTTAAATTTTATCCAGTAAATTGATTAAGCATCCAGTAATTTGTGATCAAAAACCAACTAATGTCAAAGCTGTTCTTGAGAAAAAAAAATAACAAATCTAAAATACCCCAATTGCCAAAGCAGCCAAAAGGAACAAACAGCTACTATTATTTCTATCCAAGCATTAATACTCTAAGCTTAGTGACAGTGAAGTATTTCTTTTCAAATTTAGGTTTGTTTGGATATGCTTAGATTTCGTTAAATTATGTATATCTAATAAGAAAACATTTTCAAAGCAAGGACACTGTACCTGTCTTCATCTAACTGCTGTCCTGTACCACATGCAGCTGCTATCTAGAACACAAATACTTGTACCCTCGGCAAGGATATGGAACTAAAGAACCGGGGCCGGGGTAGGGGGGCTCCCTCCATCTTTTTCCTCATCACAGTTTGACAGAAAACAATGGATCAACTTTGTTTGTTTCCTGAATTAGAAATAAAGTCTCTCTCTTGTCACTTGCTTTGCTTGTTTGTTCCCTTTTATCATCACATTGAGCTGAAATACCCTGACAACCAAAAATTATCACTAAAAAAAAAGCTGGAGAAGATTATTACCTCCCTGCTGCCCAGAGAGGCTGTGGCATGAGAACTACCATTTGGCAATGCACAACCTGATGTTTTTGGTGCTTTAGCTTGTCTTTTTGTCCAGTCATAGGCTATTGGAAGAGTCACTGTCCCAACCTAAATTCCTGCTCAATTCTCTCCCCAATATAGATCAGAAAATAAAAATTACCACCGCCTTGCTGCTCCCAGACATTTAAAAAAATAAAAATCGCATACAAACAACTTACTCGGTACTAACAGGCAGTTAATACACCAGGATTCAGTTCCTGACAGCTCCTTGATTACAATTCTATGCTTTACCAAACAACACCTTCCCCTTTGACTCAGCACAGGGCTATTACTCATCCCTGGAGAGGAAAGGAAGAATTTAAGGACAGAAACAGCAAGCAGGAAGTTCTTTATATCAAAGGAGGCAAAACTGTTTTTAAAAAACCACTCACATGCATCTCAAAATACAAAATGCCAGGATGCTTTCTAAGGCCAGTCTTTACTGTCGGGTTTAACTCAAGGCTGAAAAAATAACTACTCATCCATCCAGTTCTCTGCCTGAGTTCAGAAACTGGGCAGTAAGCAGGAAAATCTTTAGTCTTTATTGCTTTTCTTACATTTCTCAGTTCTTAATCCCTTCTCCTCAAGCAGGAGCAGGCTATATGCCGACTGAAAGCAACCCCAGAGTACAGCTCAGCTAAACATCCTACAGCATTGGCTGCATTCCCTTTGTCAGGCTGGTTTCCCACACTGCCCGATACAACCAAATCCAGCAGAACTCAGACCCCATGTATAGTCTATGAAAAGAGGGCAGCTTTTGCCAACAGAATTTTCTGGAAGTGCTACCTAGACAAAAATCTCCGAAAAAAATTCCAACTTTGGCTGACATTACAGAAGACCTAATTAAATAGTTGATTCCCCCCACCCCCGCCCCGCCAGCAAAGGGCTTAGGTCCCACCAGAGGCTTACTGATAAAAAGAATGTTTAATGGTAACACCATAGAACTGATCTAGTTTGCTTGTACCGATAATGCAGACATTCTTAACTAAGAGCACTAGAGGGTCTGTGAATCTGAGATAAGATTTTTATCCTCCAAAGTCTCTGAAGAAATGACTTTTCAACAGTTACCCATTTATGCAGCTGATTTTGGGTTGGTGGCTTTTTTTAAATTTGAAGGGAGCACAGGGTACACTATACAGCTTGAATCTACCCCAGGACACTTAGCTATGCCTCATCATAGGAATTTTGCTACACTGTTACTTCTGAGCAAAGGAGCTCTCCCTGGGCGGATGGGTAGATGCAACACCTAAGTGCAGGATTTGCCAGGAGGAAAAGCTCACATGCAGCAGTTTAAGTGTTTGCAATGTACAGGACTTTGCCAAGCACAGGTTCAGTAGGCTAGATGCTTCTTGGAGCCTCTGCTCTCAAAGCCACAGCCCTTGCTTGCACATGCATACTCGACATGTGATACTCCCTAGATGTGGCACAGCGCAGGCTCCAGCTCTGATCAGGCTACTCCAGCAGTCTGAAAATCTGGACAAACGTACCAAGTCTTTGCATTTCAGTACTCAAATTTCTGGGAGAAACATAGGATGTATTCAAGGTGTCTGAGAGTTATAGAGACAAAGGGAAAGGCAGAAAGACAGCAACATACCCGAATTTCTCTCCTCCTGCAGCAGCTCAGCTTAAGCTCAAAGACTGCATCTGATCTTCCCACAGCAGCCACTGAAAACTTTCCCACGCCAAAAGCAAAAATCAGTATTCATCTCTGCTGATGGTGGAACAGAAAAGCAAGTAACCCACGGAGGGAAAGCAAATAAAAGGAGATAGAATAAAAAAGTAATTTCATAAAACATGGCATTCAAGATGGATTGCCCTTAGGCACAGGGTAGTACCTTAACGACATGGGTGGCAATTATATGTGTGACTATGTGCAGAGACAATGACACATGGATAGGTCTGACCCTGACTGTGATGAAGTCAACGGGAAAAGTCTCCTTTGACTTCTATGACACAGGAATAAACTCTTAAATGAATGGGCTTCTTGTATGTATACACTTAGACGTCTTTAATTACTAGAGAAAAACAAGCTTCATCCCTCTACAGGTTTTCACGAATACGCTTCTTGCACCATTCAAGAGGGTTTTTTTGTATGCAACATCTCCAGGCTTACATTGCTCAAATAGATGACATTTCCATGAAAAGTAATTGGACGTGCATTCTTTTTGGTGATTTCAATCTGTCAACATCTGTTCAGACTGATTTCATTTAAAATAAATGTTTCTTTTAGCAAATATATTTTTGCCGTGAGCTAGAGTTCTTTTATATAATTGCAGCCAAAACTCGGACTTGCAAGCCTAACAATTTTATAATTAAACCAACATACGATACACAACACGCAGAATAGACAGTGACAGTGCACCCTGTTTTGTGTGTGTTTGGGGTCCCCCCCCCCTTATCAAGCAAGAATGTTACTTTCTGACACACATATGCAGCAATGCACAGCTGTGACCAGCTCTGCCCCAGACATGCGTTCTGGACAACAGTCATGAGAAACGAAAGGTTTGCAGTGGCAAGAAAGGAAACAGAACTCCAGAGGTCTGCACTGATTCATTAGAAAATGGATCCTCCATGATGCTGGATTCTGTAGTTGAATATCCTCAAAATGAGTTTGGGTAGCACCGGCCTTTTTTTTTTTTTTCTCTTCTCTCCATATTAAACTCTATAACTCAAAATAAAATAAGACTAAACCAACTTGCTTTGTCAACACTTACAGTGGACACAGTCCCCAGTGCTCTATTTCATGCAACGTGATTGTCTGCATCACCTCCAGATTACCCTGGAAGTAAAAAGTAATTTTTGTTGCTCACTTCATTATTTTCTTCAGTCCACAATAAAATATGAAGATGAGACTAATTTTTCTCCAATTTTAAATACAAAGAAATTAGTATCAGCAAATACTAAACATTTCACATTACAAATATGTTGGTTTTCTCCTCTCTTCTCACTTTTACTCATGGCTACAGCAGCCTGCTGGATATCCTCCTAACTCAATGCAAAGCACAGTACATACTTGAGCTCCTCCATGAGGAATGGCATTCAGTTCATACTCTCTGCCTGAGGTGGCTGCAGTTGTGAGCCCATTACAGGATGGTTTAGCTAAGGTTATGCTTCTCAGTTTTTCTTGGAGACTGCAGCTTCCACATGCACGCATCCAGGTTTCTAGAGTGACTCCAGGAAAGATAAGTCACAGATGTTTAAAAGGTTTCACCCCAAGCCTAAAATCCAATTGCCTTACAGATACTGTCACACAAATCCCAGAACACATATGGCACAACACTAACAAGGTATCACAATATACTCAGCCACAATGCTGCACATCTATTCCAAACACATTGCTGTCATGTACGCACATCTGGAGATGTACGTCATAGCTGTCCACAGGGATGCAATTATTTTCCGAGATCATTATTCTGCTACAGTTAGCATACAAAAGAATAGAATGAAGTCAACTTGCTGTATAGTTTGCCTTTCCTGAACTTGGCTTTTCTCGTCCTAGGATTGCTAACATTACTCCTCCAAGAATTACTAGCATGTTGCTCATAGCCTAAAGAGCACTAAACACATGGCACACGAGAAACAACCAAACATACTTTACACATTGTTCTAGGAGACAGGTCAGAGACACTCTCACCTTGCTTTTAAACAAAGGAAAATAAAACACTGGGGCTTACAACTAGTATTTAATCACAATGTACCTTTCGTATCAAGTGGGAACCCTGCAAAAAGACTGACATCAGCCCATAAGATGCACACATCACTACCTTCAACAAGAGTTTTATTTCTGAACCAGCATTCGTTCTTTCCCCGCACTTAGCAAAAATATTACAAACAAGACTTTAAGCTTTCTTGTAAGAAAAGAAAATATAACCTATAAAATTATAATGTTCTCTAATTCTCACAGAAATCTACAGAAAGTGTTCCATTGGCCTTAGGGACTGAGAAATTTGACCCACAATAACAGGTTCTTTTCTCACTTTGCTCCAAAGTGTTTCAAATGGCCTAATTAGACATATGCAGTAGGTATCATAAGGTTCATCTCTTTAATTGTTGCACCTCAGATGGGAAAAAGAAAGCGTGAACACCAAGTTCTACAGAAGGCATGCAAGCAATCTGTTCCATAGAGCTGATGCACTGGACAGAAACATTCTATATTTCATTGCTTTGATGCTGACAATTAAGTGCAAATTGTTTCTCACTAAAACAGAAATCTCTTACGACTACTAAGGTTAAGAACATCAGAATATTAAATAAATTATTTTGATCCATTTTGCCTATATTTTTATGTTTATAGCAGTAGGAATGAAAATACCACTCATGGGTTAGAATAACAGGGTTAGAATAGCTATTTCCCCCCAAAAAAGAAAGTTATTTGGCTTGTATGAACCATCTGTCAAAATGACAGCCCTTAACCCTTCCAACTCAAACACGCCTTAGAGTTGACTTGCATTGATTCTCCATCCTCCTCCTGCCTCTAAAAAAGCATTAAAAAAAAAATCACACTAATTTGAAATCTACAAATGTTATCTAAAGGTTGTTCTAGATTTAGAAATGTTGTTGTATCAGAGGTGAATGTGCACTGTCCTCCTATTTGTTTTTTTAATGGGTTTAAAACGGTGTGCTGGTAATAGCCAAAAAGTCTGTATTTGACAATACTAGTTTTAGGTAGTGGTAAGTTAAAGAAGATGCTTCTAGAAACCTCTCAGGCCTCCAATGCAGAGTAACAGCCATGCAGCAATGAAAAAACTGATGGTAGAGTAAAATCTCCCTTCGATATTTTTACATGACTTCATAGAATCATAGAATGGTAGGGGTTGGAAGGGACCTCTAGAGATCATCTAGTCCAACCCCCCTGCTAAAGCAGCTTAGCCTAGAGCAGGTTGCACAGGAATGCGTCCAGGCGGGTTCTGAATCTCTCCAGAGAAAGAGACTCCACAACCTCTCTGGGCAGCCTGT
>VZSC01002963.1:122661-138273 GCA_013398225.1 Steatornis caripensis
TGGCCCCGTGACCACGCACAGATCTCCAGCTCCTCCTGTTTATTCCCCATACTGCGTGCATTGGTGTACAGGCACTTCAGGGAGGTAGTCGAGCACGCAGATTTCCCTGGAGGGGCGCACAAGGATCCAATGTCTTCATACCCATCCTTGAGGTGGTTGACCGCCTGCTTCTCATTTTGGGAGGCAGGTAAGAAACCTATGTTGCTGCCCTGATTGTCCTTGCTTATTCCCCAGTTGATTGCAATGGCATGAGTACTGCCATTGTGGACCCCACCCCCCGAGTCATTCAGTCATGCACTGCCAAAAGCTGCAGCAAGAATCTTCCCCCTATATTTCCACTCAGTCTGCTGAGTCGGCTCACCCGTCAGTGTCCCCGGCTCCAAAGGTCCCAGGTGAACTCACCCGCTGCTGGCAGTTGGATGTTTGGAGACAAGAGGATCCGAAGGTGGTGGCCTAGAGTCCCACCTGTGTTGCCAGACTGTTAAGGGATCAGCATTCCCTACGCAGAAGTACTATTACAGCATCTTTTTAAGCCATAGGTACTACAATGGAGACCAAGTGGCACAGTCATTAATTTCAATGATATCATCGTGCCTAGCATGCAGACATCTTTCCAACACACTCCAGATCATTACCACTAACCAGAGATTAGCACTCATTACATTTTATCCAAAAAAATCAAGCATGCAAACAGCTTCAGTCTACCTGCAAAAACAAAGCCATCCTGGAAACTATAAATAATCCGAATAACATGTTAGATCTGTAACAATGAACTGTAAAGAGCAAGTTATTGTAATGGTTATAAACTACCTCAGAGTATTCAGGCAGGAGTTGGTTTGCGAACAGTTTTTATAATTCTTTTAGCAATGGAAGCAGCAGCACTCTAGAAAAAGAAGCTAAACTTCAAGAGCCAAGTTAATGAATGCATACAAATTGAGATTCCTCCCCACTCCTCTCAGAGGCAACACTTCCTGCTCTCGCAATTTTATCATGACTCTCACTATTTTTAGTGCTTTTCTTAGAGTCTCTGCTGCTGGAATCACGCCTGAGAATCTTAGCATTAATTTGAAAAGAAAAGATTTCCACTTCTCTGCGTCCTGAGAAAAGCTTGAAAGTATGAAACCAGTGCAGCCTACAGGCTAGAAAAATAGAAAGAATACAAGAAATTCAGGGAGGGTTTTGTTTTGTTTTTAAAAAAACCCTCATTATTCTAAGCTGATTCCTTGAGTGGCAGGAGCTAGATAATGCGCCAACTCCTCATAGCCCTCTGGAATCTCTCCAGAGCAGATGTAAGGCAGATTAGCAATTTCACATGGAAAAATTATGCAACGCCACTTTCGCTGGTTTTTCCATGCAGTGGATATTCCTACCCTTCAGAATGCTAATCCAGCTTCTCTTAAAAAAATCATACTTTTAAAAAGAACACTTGACCTTTTGAACTATGAATATCAATTTTGTGCACAAACTATTTTTGGTTTACAACAAGATAATTTTCTTTTTCTTCTCCAAAAAGCTAACTCTTCTGCAACTATGAGCACCTTGCTTGAGAAGATAAAACTGAGAGTTATGTTATCAGCAAGAAAGGTGTAAACACATGTTAAGAAGGAATATAACATTAGGCTTCCGTAGGGGAAAGATGATGCTTTTACATTCGCCTTAACATAGCTACTTGCTTTCAATTATACGTGCAGCAGGAATTTGAAAGTTTATTACGTGATTGAGCAACTTTGTAAAAGGCTACCACTAGATGGTGCAACAGCTCAAATAATCCACAAACCTACAGCCCTTCGCCGTGCCTCTTCCTTCCCCGCCCCCGGTCAAGTGCGCTCAGCAACAGCAAGAGACAACAGACAACTGGGATGGAAACTTGCCTTCTATAATTTGTATTTGTCAAAATAGCAGTCAGAACTAGCTTTCCTCTAGACATAATAATTCACTACCTTCTTTGGCATTTATTTTAAACGGGAAGGAACAACAGTTGCTCATCTGAGGGAAGAAAATTCAACAGTAACGAAATCACTGTGACTCCCTATGGCTCTGACAGATCCAGAAGCAGGGATGTGACGGACCACTGCAGATCTGGGTATCCAGAATACTATTCTTGAACTTGAGAAACGCAAATTCAGCTCTCTCTTCTGCTGGACAGGCTAACTTGGAAAACCCAAAAGCAAGTCTCTTAACCTTGCTGCACCTCAGTTCTCATGTGGGAGTAAGAATTATGGAGCTGTTTGTTGTTAGTACTTGCAACTTCAGGTAGATGCTGAAAGGACAAATACATTTAAAAGTTATGCCATATTCCAGAACTGTGAAGTATTTTAGTATTCCTCTCTTATGAGGAAAGGCTGAGAGCCCTGGGTCTGTTCAGCCTGGAGAAGAGAAGACTGAGAGCAGATCTCATCAATGCTCATCAATGTCTAAAGCAGGGTGTCAACAGGATGGGGCCAGACTCTTTTCGGTCGTGCCTAGCGACAGGACAAGGGGCAGTGGGCACAGGCAGTTCCACCTCAACATGAGGAAGAACTTTCCCGTGAGGGTGCCAGAGCCCTGGCACAGGCTGCCCAGAGAGGCTGTGGAGTCTCCTTCTCTTGAGAGATCCAAACCCCCACCTGGACACGTTCCTGTGCCCCCTGCTCTGGGGGCACCTTCTTTACCGGGGCAGTGGGACTGGGTGATCTCCAGAGGGCCCTTCCAACCCCTGCCATGCTGGGAATCTGTGATATGTAGGAGAGGCTTATAACAGCTTTGGCATTCACTTTCCCTTGGCCTACAGTACCCTAAGCAGATGCATTTTCATTAGTTTCAAAAGGAGCTATGACAACTTTTGGAAGTGTCGTATCTGCTATTACAGGGTATCAGACCCAGTTACTCAGGAAATGCTTCCACTGTGCCCTTACCTCTTCTTTCAGGGCTTACTATTTCATCTCCTGAAGCTCTGGATTTTGAAGCAAGCCTGGTGGGTCAAATGTATTACCATGCAGCTAAAATGGTTTGTTATGCCTATCCTGGTGGTCGAATATGGCTGGATTTTTATTTTACTGATTTTGTGTAAACATTTATCAAGAGTGCCAGGAACTATTTATTAACAAATTGAGTTAAACTGATAAATAAAACAAAATGTCTTCTCCAGTTGTAGACGCACAGCATAGGAAGTTCTGAGTTTACTTTACTGGGTTTACTTACAACCAGCAGAACTAGAAGCCTAAAGTGTATGTTATTCCAAAATACATTTTTTAATGATCATCAGCGAACAGATTATAACCAAAGTTATGGGTAATGTTTAAGGTGTTCTTATACATGTTTAAGCCTCAAAGAAAAAGGAAAGTGTTGGGTAAGTACAGAACTAAGTCATGTAGACAAAGTAAATTTTCTATCAGCTAGTAGACGTCAGACTATTTAATTAATCAGGTATATGAGATAACACACAGAAAGCACACACCTTCATTTCACAGGGAAGAAACCTCCACCCAACCATAGCTACCCTCCACATGAATGTTAGGAAAAAAAAAAAATGTGCTGAGTAACACATACACCTATGAAAAAGAACAGGAACTGCTACAGGAACTATGAGAAATCCTCTACAGCACATGCAACTGGGAGGAAGAACAGTAGGTTAGAAAACAGGTTTGGAAAAGAAAGGAGATTGCGCCTAATATGTTAACAACTAAGACCTGAAAACCAAGATAACTAAGATGACACTTACCACGCTGGATGCATCATGGGATAAAATTCCCCCAGCAGATGACAGGAATTCCCCCATAAGCTAAGCTAAAACTTTGGTGGAAGTATCATCAGGGTGCTCACATGGGGTGGAAGAGATTCAAGCCTGTGGCTTTCATAATGGTAAAGAACACTTCTCGGATATGCACGATACATTTAGCTGTTAAGCCTTTTACTTCTCTGAACACATTTACTCTGCTTTAAAAAAAAAAAAAGATTCAAGTCTATAACTCTTTGCCAGATTGTCAAAGGGAAATGAAACTGGCAACCTCAGAAACGTACCACAGGATTTATCAGAAATTAAACTGCCCAAAAAGCATAGCAAGCGTGCCCTTTTTCCCCCCTGCGCTGCACTAAACAGAAGCGTGTAGTATGTCAACAATATAAACAATTGACAGGAATATAGCTGCAAAGAGATAGATTGTAAGTCCAACAATAATTCAGTAGCTTGATTATTCATGGGGGAAATGTATAATAATTTATAATAATTCAATTACGGTCCATTCCTTTTTCATCCACAATATAAATTCTTTATACAATGGAGTAATGTAGCTATATAATTACTAAGTAGCTTCACTATATAAAGTTCAGAAAAAGAGATGTAGCCTCTTCCAGCTGGTACCGTCCCACAGGAAGGAGAAGAGAATCTCCTTTTCATTTAAGGATGACTAGAAAACAATACAAATAAATATTGAGGGCACATCTACAATACAAGGCCTTTACTAGCATAGCAAGTGAACTATGTCACTACTATTATATAAAGAATGGCCGATAGCGTTACATCAGAATAGCTGTTGGCCAACCCCTGTACCGAGAGGCAGTTTATCCAGAAATGAACTATTATGCCACCTCCTTAAGTGCCATAAGGAGAACTGATCTAATCAGATACTTCTATGCTGGCAAAATTATGTTTACACTGGAGGGTTTGCCAAGACGGGGATTTTGCCAGGCCAAGCCTAAACTTATGTTCACACAAATGCAACTACTCACTATAGCTAACGTGCCACCTTCAATATCTTCCTCCCAATGCACTGGTGGGGCACCTCCCCAGCTCAGTACACTTCACTTCCTCTGAGACCAAGGACGAAGTCATTTCAGCAAGATCTGTTCTTTGTAAGATGGCAGATACTCTTAACATCTAAACCGGATGAGAATCCTGTTCTACTTACTCCCTTTTCCTTTCCTAACAAAGCTCCTGCCACTTGGTTTAAAGTTTGGCCTCCATCCTCTTTGTTCTAATGCTGCTGCACATATGGCAATATATTCTTACTGCAAACAGAGAGCAGACCAGTTGAAGAGAAACAAAGAACTCTGGGGACTCCAGACCACTCTGAATCCCAGCCTCAGCTAACCCCTACATCTGCTGTGGGAAAGTCATCTTTGTTGCCCCACGACGGTTCTCTTTTGAAGCCAGGCTGTTGCTTTCAAGATCAGGCACCAGTTGACAGAATTTTAGCTTAATTACCCCACCACAGGCAGGATGACACTTATGGCCATTCTGGACAGCAGCAGGGATCCAGGTGTTGCCCAGTCTTGCAACCTAATAGAAGCTGTATCAAAAAGCATTTCATGACCCACACCCAAGGTCAACACACAAGAAATTACATACAGCACATTGGAACAAATATAGGTCAGAAACTGTGGCACTTGTGCTTTTGTTGGCCTCCCCACATCCTCACAGCCCACATAGGACAGCAGGAAAAATAGCTGTCATCTTCATTTTATATAAGCCACTCCTGAGAAATCTGCCGGCTGATAAGCAGCTGTCACAAAAGCAAACAAGGAAACTCCAGATGAGCGACGCAATTTCCATGGGAGTCTGCTTTGCCTAAGACTAAAAGGATGAAGAGGGGTTATAATAGAGACTTCAAAGGGTTCTGAAGGAGACAGAAAATTTGAATGCCTGTATTGTCTATCTAGTGTTCTGATTCAGTTCATAGGTCCTACTCAGGGAATATACTACCGCACATTTTTCAGGATATCTCTCACATTTCCAGACCTGATCTCTCTGGGTGCCCAAGAATATCCATAAGCCAAAATNACTGAAAAGGATGAAGAGGGGTCATAATAGAGACTACAAAGGGTTCTGAAGGAGACAGAAAATCTGAATGCCTGTATTGTCTATCTAGTGTTCTGATTCAGTTCATAGGTCCTACTCAGGGAATATACTACCGCACATTTTTCAGGATATCTCTCACATTTCCAGACCTGATCTCTCTGGGTGCCCAAGAATATCCATAAGCCAAAATGCCAATCTAAATGAGGAGGAGCATCTCATACTGTAAAAAAGAGATTACACAGTGAAAATATTTAACTCCAGAAAAGTCCTGTGAGATACGGAAGATCAGTTCCACAAAAGCAGTATAAAAATGAAGTATCAAAAAATTAAATGACATTGCTTTTCACCATGGCAAAGTCTGCCACTAAACATGAAACTGAATCTTACTCTCCAAACTCCCAGGCTAGCACTCTGAACATCCATATATTCTCTGAGGCAGAAACAGTCTCTTTTTACTTACCTTATCTCTTTGGAGAGACTAATAGCACTGGAAGAATACTGAAATATATCTACAGATTGTACCCAAGCTGCACCTTTTCTCAAAATATTAGCTTCCAGATTAGTATTCTGTGAAATCTGTAGGATACATCATTGAAAGATGACATGACCAAAATTTGTCAGTCATTAATTAGGATAGAGCAAAGTCAGACATATAGCTATAAAAAGAAATCTGAAAAGCATTTTATCTAACTGAAAAATACATAACTTCTAGATTGTTAGGAGTTCAGACTTTAGCCCAGTATATGAGCATACTTGTGTTTTACTGGTCATAACTGTGAACTTGTAACTGCTATCTAAATAGACATCAGAAGAGGCAACTGACAGGCTTCCCTTAGCTCGCTCGCTCTCTCTCTCACACGCACACATTTTTCTTTTTAATCCAAAAGTTTTCTATTTTTTAATACAAAGAACCACAAAATATAAGCAAAGATGAAAAGAACTGAAGGGAAGTGTAACCTGTCTGAAAAATAACTTCATTTTAGTTATTCTAATAACTTTAAAAGAGAGATTTTCTAGGTAAGTAAAGGCACAAACTGACCAGCATACACAAAAGAAAGCTTTTCTAGTGTATTCCTGTCTGGAGTTCAGTTAAATATTTGTGAGAGAAAGCATGTGGAATGCATAGAAACAAACAGTCTGTCGTCCCTGTCCCTCCCCCACAAAGAAAGGCTTATGTAGTTCTGACTTCCAGGTCACTGAAATAATCCCACACAGAAAAGTGAATATATGAAGAATACAGTGTGCAGCTGCAGACTAGATTATTCATCAAATAGAAATCTTGACTCCTTTACTGGTATGACTGCCAGCATTACAGTCATCCTTTCCACTGTTAGCATAGACAAGAGAACACGGAACAAGCAGATCTATCCTTCCTCTAAACAACAGGTCAGTGGGCTTATTTCATCCAGACAAGTGCTATGCTAAAAGCCACAGTGTTCTTTAGAAATAAAGAGCCATTAAGTTATTCTTGCATCACTAAGCAGGCACTTGCCCAAGAACATTGTATTCACGTATTTTAAAAAACACAAAACTTGTTCTGTAGTAATTTATGATTCTGCAAGGTGACAAAAACTTATTAACTTTGTTGACTCTTTTAATAGAATAAATTCGAAATCTGCAAGAGAAAATACACCCAGTTTTGCTTGCATCACATGTATACAGCCAACAACAGATTAAAAGAGATAATCAGATCACTTTGTGATTCGATTCAAAAAGAATGCTGCACAAAGCAAATAAATCCACCTGGAACCTGTAACGTTTGAGAAGAGTTTTGACACAAAGTTGTTCATCCTTTCTAACCAGCAGTACTGATCTTGCTGGTTATTTTAGTCAGGGATTATTTACTTTTTTCCCTTGAAGAAAATAACTTCTTTTCATTTTGTTTCCAGTAGACCTAACTCAAAGACTTAGAAATTACCCCACACTAAAAGGAAGCTAGAGTTCTGTGTCTCAGTAGGATAGAGATTTGGACAGATAGGAGTGCATGTACACAGAAAACAAAGTCATACCTAGGTGAGGGAGAATATTCAAGGATATACACTGAGAATACGAAAGTCAACAGGCAATGTGCTATGCATAACTTCAGCATTAGAGGCAGTGCCTAGTTCAAACATCCATTGAGAGACAGAACAGGATTTGTTGACTATGGATGAAAGATCTCTCTCGTAATACTTCTGTACTGATGCTACTCAACAGCATATTGGAAACCCCTTACATGCTACAAAGGAGCATAGGGAATAACTAGATTACATTTATACTAATGAGACAAATACAGCTTTTTCCACCACAAAAGAGTGTAATACTACCGAATATCACATCTGACACTGCTCAGAAGAGTCATATTATCTTTATTTAAGTATATTTATATGTACACAATATAAAAATTACTTAATTGAAGTTTACAATTAGCAACTGGCAGAATGACTCACATTATTTGAATCATCTGCTGGAAACAATAGAAGAATTTCAACTACACTTGAACTCTTCACCTACAATTGAAAAACAGGGGTAGTCAAGGGAACGTAGCCAGTTCCCTGAGCTGTAAATTAACTTCAGTTTAGTCAGAAATATGAGTTGACAGTGGAACAGTATTAGAGGCAGATCCTGCAATGTATGCTGGATTTGCCAGATCCCCTAACTCAGCTGGCAGACAGAGCTCTTGATGATACAGCTAGTAAATTGGAAATGCTACATCTACTTCAAATGGGTCTTTGTCTAATTTAGTCCCACAATTTAGACCCTTCAATTGGTGTTGAAGGTTGCAGACATATCCACCAGCAATGGAACTCTGCCAATTTTTCAGGGATCCTGAAGTTGAAAGGAAAAGCAAACCATGCTGAGACAACTAGAAATATACAGGAATGGCTTGTTAAAAAGTATGACACGCTTCAAGTGTATTTTCCTGGGGGATTTGAAAACAAAGACTTTTTGTTTTTAATTTGTATCCTCCCCTCACCTTTATTCACCTTGCACTAAGGATGCTAGAGAAACAGTTGAAAGTGGAACACATGCACTATGCAGGTATTGGTTATACCTACATTTGTAACTTGGCACTCCATCTAAAAGTCTTTTGATCGTGTCTGCAGTTTTGAACACGTGCAAAAAATTAGCAGCAAACATAAAACTGATGGCATACAGATAATCTCAAATTAATTGCTAATGGAAGCTCCAAACACAACTGGAAGCCAAAGAGTGGGATAAGCAATTTACATCAATCACCTTACAAAGAAAGGAAAGAAAAATGGACTTCTGCTGTCAGCCTTGAAAATATCTTGCTCAGTCTTACCAAGAAAACTCTATAGATGCCTGACTATTTAGTATTTGTTGTGCGTACCTTGTTTCAAAAAAATTTTTCCATTTTTCTAACCCAGCATGCAGCTCACTACACCTGTTATGGAGGTAAGAGACAACTAATACCTGCTCATCTATCCACACTCCCTCACACACCCCCAGCAATCACAGCTCTAACTGTACAAATCTGCAATCACAAAGGAAAAAGTGCATCACTGTCACCTATCATTCTCTACCAGCCTTAGGTGAGAACACACATATCAAAAACATGTAATTCCTTAAGGCCCAGAGGCATGCACTATCATTTTCTAGCTAAAACCTTTTCGTTCAGGCACACAAAATCTTTTCCAAACCCTGTGTGTTGTTTTGCTGCATTTTTATGTCAGACATTGACAAGCATTTGCTTTAAGATTACGTTTTTTCAGTTCTAGTACTTAAAAAAACAGGTGAGTCAGCTCTCACTGACTGATTAAAAACTCTGTCATTTTAGTTCGTTAGAGTCAACTATATTTTCAACATGCTCCAGGCAGAAAATTACTAAGTAACGGCAAAGCCACGCAGGTACAAAGACCGTAGTTTGTATCCTCTGCATGTGAAAAACAGTATTTCCTCTTCGGTGAAAAGAGTTTAGTCTGATGTGTGGTTTTTATTCAAATGAGCACAAACACACACACCACATTTACTGATCCAATTTTCTGCTACGTGCTAAATATTCACACTAGTAAGTACAAATATGTCTGTCGAGTCTCAGCAGTAAAACCATGAGAGTATTGCTAGTCAGACTTACGGTTTCAATTACACTAATATCCTTATAAGAAACAATACAAAGGCGTATTAAAAAAAACACCAAACAACAAATCAGCAAACTATTGACTACAGATACCCTCCATTAGCTTTAGCAATAATGGCTAACTGCGCATCATCAGCAGATGGACAATGCTCAGTGTTATAGCAATTCTATCCTGCAGTGGCATGGCAGAGGGCATCATGCCATAGCCATCAGCCATTATTTATACATCAGTGCTAGGATCTCACCATTTTAAATGAGAACACTGTAGTCCTTTTTGCTGTATTAGTTTCAAGTAGTTTCTAGAAGATCATGAACCATAACCTTCCTTAATAAAGGAACATTAGTACATCTAAAGAACACATTGTTTCAGTATGTAATCTATTGTTTGCTAAAATATAACCTTGCAAATCACGGTGGGGTTTTTGCTACTGTTGTCGAGTTTTTGTGAGTCCAGCTGGGGAAGGGGTGGGAAGGAACAGTTCAGACTTACCACCTTGGTTCAACCCAGCCTTTATTGCCCAAGAATTGCTCTACAATTAGTCAAACATACGTTTTCCAAACATTCTCATCTTTCATTTGCTTACGTATGGCAAATTTTTTCTAGCCTGAACTTTTTTACATATACAGCTCAGGAATCTTGACAGAGGAAAGGGCAGGGGTGGGTACGGTTTTATTGACAATTTCAGCAGCTCTTCTCTGAAACAACCTGCAAAATTTCATCTCAGTTGTGACTAAGAAAATCGCCTTACAAGCTAGCTCAGTTAACTCATGAATCAATTTTTAATTGAAAATATATTTTATAGTACCATCTCACTGTTTTGCAAGCTGCCTAGTAACTAGAGATCCAAATACCTATTGGAATATATATTTTTCCTCCATAGCTTAAAGACTTTGGCTCTATGACTTTCAGTTGCAGTGACACAGTCCAGAGATAAAGTGATTAGTTGCTTCTCATGACAACAGCAAAATTGTTTTAAATAGGTGGGTGAAATGACCTGGAAATACTGTTCATTGCTGGCATTAGACAATATTAAAGTAATCTAAAAAGCAGGATAAATGGCTAATCACTCAAATTCTCTCTCATTCAGCTATATGGACCATTCCAACAAGAGGAGTTAAGACACTGCACATTTTTCAGCTAACCAATGGCTGAGCAAGCGAGAACCAAGAGGTTCAGGTATAAACTACTGAAATGATCCCTGTTTGAAGCAAAACACAAACCAACTTCTCTGTTCTTCCTCTCCCCTTTCTGCCTGTCTTCAATGAAAAAGAATTCTTAGGTTCATGTACCTCAGTTCAAGTTTACTGTCACTGCTTGTGGTGGATTGACCCTGGCTGGATGCCAGGTGCCCACCAAAGCCACTCTATCACTCCCCCTTCTCAGTTGAACAGGAGAGAAAAAAATATAACCAAAGGCTCATGGGTCAAGATGGGAGAGATCACTCATCACTTACCGCCACAGGCAAAACTGACTCTAATCTGTGGGAAAAAAAAAGAGGAAAATCAGAAATAAAACAAAAACTTGAAGACATCTTCCACCCCTCCCTTTTTCCCAGGCTCAACTTCACTCCCGATTTTCTCTACCTCCTCCCTGCAAGTGGCGCAGGGGGTTGGGGAATGGAGGTTGCGGTCAGTTCATCACACAGTTTCTGCTGCTCCTTCCTCCTCAGGGGGGGAGGTTTCCTCACACTTTTTCCCTGCTCCAGCACGGGGTCCCTCCCATGGCAGACAGTCCTCCATAAACTTCTCCAATGTGAGTCCTTCCCATGGGCTGCAGTTCTTCAAAAACTCCCCTGCGGGGTCACAAGTCCTGCCAGCAAACCTGCTCCAGCACGGGCTCCTCTCTCCACAGGGTCACAGGTCCTGCCAGGAGCCTGTTCCAGCACAGGCTACCCACAGCCTGCTTCAGACATCCACCTGCTCTGGCTTGGGGTCCTTCATGGGCTGTAGGTGGAGATGTGGCCCTCCATGGGCTGCAGGGGCACAGCCTGCCTCACCGTGGTCTGCACCATGGGCTGCAGGGGTATCTCTCCTCCAGCACCTGCAGCACCTCCTCCCACTCCTTCTTCACCAACCTTGGTGTCTGCAGAGTTGGCGCTTACATATTCTCACTCCTCTCTCTGGCTGCAGTTGTGCAGTTTCCTTTTTTGCCTTCTTAAATACATCATCACAGAGGCTCTGCCACTGTCGCTGATGAGCTTGGCCTCAGCCAGCAGCAGGTCTGTCTTAGAGCTGGCTGGCAGTCGCTTTGCCAGACACAGAGGAAGCTTCTAGCAGCTTCTCACAGAAACTACCCATGTAGCTCCCCGCTACCAAAGCCTTGCCACTCAAACCCATTACATTGCCTATCTTTTTTTCCATTAACGTGCTGCATCTTTTTTGGACTTTCAACCCTGTGTATGTGTTCATGTCACAGCTACCTGTAACTGTGGATGTACNGCTACCAAAACCTTGCCACACAAACCCCATACACTGCTTTATATATTGTACTTTAACACCATCACTGCTGAACACAAAAGAAAAAGACTTCTTTCAAGTTTAGAACTGAAAATAACATGAAGATGGGGCATGCCGGTGCCGCATCTTTTAAAGCATGAACTGTTACTCTGCTCCCCACGCTTGAATTTGCAATTAAGCTGTTTCCCACAGGCCTACGTTTCCATACTCCTGCAGGGCTAACTATTGACCTAAATCAAGTGACAAAACTGCAAAGAAGGCATTTTCTTACAAGCAGAAAATAAAAGTTAGAATGTTAGAGGTTGTTGTTGTTGGTTTTTAAAATAAGCTTACTAAGTAAAAATATATATATGCTATTTATGAGTCAGGAAATACTGGTATCTGGCACCACCATAAACTACTCAATTCACATAAAGATATGCTCAGTCATGCTCACCTGCAAGCACTGACCAACACAACCTTCACTCAGCAGCCATCAGTATTTCAGTCTTTCAACAGTAAGTGCTCCTCAAAAACCAGTTTCACCTCGGGTCCCTTTTGTGGCTTTGATTATATTGCACTTCACGAGTACGAAGGCAAGAAGTGCTCTGCATTAATCCTATAGGCATTGAAAGAAAATTCACTGGACTTGCTAAGCCTAGGACAAACCTATTCAGCAACAGGATAAACTCCCTGTCCGAAGTATTCTTATCCAGCTGTGGGTCATTCAAAGGCAATCAGATTAACTGTAGCTCTAAACGTACTCAGAAGCATTTCTGGGCAGCCACAGAGACATGAGAGAAACGTATGTCATACAGAAGCTTTGGACACAATCAGTATGTTAGCCTTCACTCTGTGCATAGATACCATGACAGCAGACTCCTTATTTATGACCAAAGCAAACTGCACACAACTGATAAATTACTACAGTTTTACCACACAAGAGAAACACCTAAAGTTCAGAATGCTATTTTAGACAGCTGACAACAAGGCAAGAAACTAAGCTAACATGCTTTTAAAATTATTTTTTGTTCGGATAAAAACTCTTTCAGTAACACTTCTATTTCAGGAAGTCCTTCATCTGTTAAGAAATAATCTCTTCAATAGGTTAGTTATCATGGGTTCTCCATTGTGAGAAACGTACAAAACTAATTTCATTCTTTTTGGTTCTTTACGCCTATGACCCTGAACTCCTCTGTCGTCTATCTAAAAGAGTTTTGTTTGCTGTTTTGTTTATACTTCCCATGCTGTATGAAGCAATCCTTTTCTAGAAACAATGAGGCATGAGCTAATGTATTTATTATGCCCACTATCACTGTGTTTTCTTTGTGTTACATCCTTCAAGAAAAATCAGGTTCTTTTCTTCCCCCAAGACACAGTCCAGTTTCCAGTCTTGGGAACCACAGTCAGAAACAGTGCCAGTTTTAAGAGCGGTTTAAAGGCATTTTTTTTTTAAACACCTTTACCAGCATCATCCCACTTATTTGCCTGTTTCTTCAGCAACCTGCATAAGGTGAGTAATGCCTTATCCCCCTATTTTGCTGTATTATACAAAATGGGATTTAGGAAACTCATTATACCTTATCAGCAGGGTTCAGCTTTTGTGTAAAACATCAGGTAATAAATAACATCCTGCTGACTATATGTCAATTATGACTATCTGCTTAAGCTTTCTTCAAAGCCATAGTCACTGTTACTCCATACAGTCCAGCTCTTTTGCCTCGGATAAAAGAAGAAATCCTTCTCCCCTCCAGTAAGATTTCCATAGAGGTCCAGAAACAGCAGAGCAATGACCTGCAACTGTAAGGTGATTAGCATCAAGCAGTGAGTACTCAGTTACAAAACAGAAACTGGTATGCATGCTACAAAAATGATTGTGTTTTGATTTTCTACTTACTGTACACTGTCTTTTCATGTTCTTTCTGATTCATGTCCGGGTAGTGGCAGACCCAGAGGTATTGCATATAGTGCTTTCAAACCATTGGTCACAAACATGCAATGAAGTAGAACCCTAAAACCAAAACTGATATCCAACAGTTTCATCAAAGATTGACTTAATCTCTAATTAATCATCAATATGACCAAAGATTATGCTAGTGTGGATGCAGTGTTAGTAGCTTGTAAAGGTGCAGCTCGATGTGTTATAGAATACAAGACTGAGACACATACTTCAGTTGAAATTAAAAGGAAAGAAAACCAAATCCTGTAATTACAGTTTTCAATTTCAAAAAGCAAAACCTGCATAAGACCGTGTTCACGTTAAAGTTTTACAGATAAAGCGTAATGTGTAACACAGATATTTGCATAAGGTTTATTATATTTATTTTGAAACCTCAAGACTTCCTTGTTCACTTCTACTCACAGAAAAGTAAGATGTGCAAAAGACTCCATACAAAAAAACCCCACCAAACATTTGGTCTCTAAAGATATATAGTGGGAAGGTTATAATTTTAAAACTATCAATCTTAAAATCATAAGCCAAATACGATTCTATGGTTTTGTAGATACGTATCACAATACCAGCACAGTCAATAAAAAAAGAAGGTCTGAACAGCCAAGAAGATAGAAATACAATTTCTTGTCAGCATAGTTCAAAGGAAGTATTGGTTAAAAAAAGAACAGCTGATTCCATGGTTTTATGTTACTTGTTATCCATAAACCTGGGTAATCAGCCATACGTATTTGACGCGTTAACTATATCATAAATCACCTTACAGCTGTAAAATATACTAGCGGACACTGAAAAGACTAGAGTCATCAGCCTCTCCATGCAAATATGCGGCCAGCTGAGGGTGGGAGAAGAAATCGGGGAAACACAAAAGCAAGAAAAAAACACGTACAATCTTTTCCTTATTTAAGTCACACCCTTATCACTCACTTCTGNTACGTATTTGACGTGTTAACTATATCATAAATCACCTTACAGCTGTAAAATATACTAGCGGACACTGAAAAGACTAGAGTCATCAGCCTCTCCATGCAAATATGCGGCCAGCTGAGGGTGGGAGAAGAAATCGGGGAAACACAAAAGCAAGAAAAAAACACGTACAACCTTTTCCTTATTTAAGTCACACCCTTATCACTCACTTCTGCACACTCCCTCCCTGCCATTAATACAAGGGGATCACTTTACAAAGATTCATCTACTGGGTCAACACGGCAGTGATTTGGTAAGGAGGCAGAGGGGGCCTCTGTGGGAAGACACCAGAAGCTGCCCCATGCCAGACCTAAGAAGCTGCGCCAATCAGTGAAGCTGGTCGCGCCTCCATGAAAACATGTTTCAGAAAAGGTTGGGGTTTTTTTTTTTTGGGTGGGGGGT
>VZSC01002963.1:147009-163122 GCA_013398225.1 Steatornis caripensis
AGGGGCTGCGCGCGCAGCGTCGCCGAGCGCGCGTGGTAACTAACGTCCGAAACGGCTGCGCGGCCCGGTGGGCGCCTCGTGGGGGGAACCGCCTCGGCCGGGCTTGGCGCGGGGACTGCCCGGTGCTGAAAGGCGGGAGGGCTCAGCACCACCACCACCCTCCGCCCCCTCACAGCCCCCGGACCCGCGCGCTTCTCCTCCTCAGAGACACGGTGCGGGGCGCGGGTCCCGCCCGGCAGCCCAGGCAGCCTGCTAGTAGGCCGTCTTCAAAACGGGGGTAGTGTATTTTTCCAGTCTGTTCGCAAAAGTGACCCCAGGGCTTCGTGTTGTGGACAGGCAGGGCCATGTCCTGGACCACGGTGGCTCCGTGTCCTGCTACAAGCAGAGCTGAAACTATAATTTATTTGTTTTTCTACAAAGCACCTGGCAGGCCACCCGCTCCTGGCACCTGCTGCACTGCAAAAATCCTTCAATAAAATCATATATACTAAAATAGATGACTCCTTGGTATTCTGTATACTGTAGTCCTCTGAGGACAACTGGTTGTGCTCCTGGGCAGAGCCATTAAACCGATTAACTGCGCTGCACCCTGCTTCTCCACCTGTAACACAGGGAGAGGTATGCTTAGGTACTGAATGGTGTGCCAACCTACATTTTTCTAACATCTTGCTCTCTCTTTCCCTCCCACGGGGAAAGAGGTTTTTGTGAGGAGTGCCCTCAGTAACATAATTGCCATATCCAGTAGTGGACCTGGCCTGTAAGATGAACAAAACAATCATCCAACATGTTGTTTTCTTAAGTTTCCAGAAGCTGAAAGAAAGATTTGTGTACTACTTTATTTCACCCACGTGTGTTTTTCCCACCTTGTCACAGTAAAGCCAGCCACTTTCCATGGATCCAACAGCTTTTCACTACCTATAATGCTAAGGGATTGATTCAGTCATCTTTGTACTACCAAAAAAGTCGTCAAGTAATTTTTTTTTGTCAGTAAACACTCTCACCTTTATAAATTCGAGGTCTCTTGTGGATAATTAGCATTGTACAAAGAACATCTGAAGCAATTCCATAGCACCAGGCTACGTTTAGATGACGTTATGACTGCAATCACACAGATCTTTAAAACATTGATTTAAATAGGGTAAGAAGATGAAATAACTGACTTGAAAAGGTGTGTCATTGCAATTTTGTTAGATATTTTTAAATTAACTGGGCTGTAAAATGCTGATTTTTAAAATGCTATGATGATTTCACAGCAAACATTACAGGCAAAAACCCCAACTACTGGCAAGAAAAGCTCTCAAACATAAATATCCAACATATCATTGGGCATTTGCTTGTTCAAAAAGAGCAAATAATAGAATTGCTGGTCCCAGTGGGAAACTCTTTCCAACTTATGTAAACAGACATTTGTACAACAGAGATTAAAGCTTTATGCTAACCTGATAGTAACATAGAAAATTTAAAAATAGTTTCAGCGGCAAATTCAACATTAAAGAGCAACTATCTCCATGTCTAGTACATTCTTTTAGAACAAACAAAACTCTGCTGACTCAGGGTAAGAGCTCAACACAGAAGACCACATCTAACCACTGCTGCCTAATCTGATTTTGCTTGTGGGAGCTCTTTCATTTACTTTATATTAATGTGTATTAGACGAAAATGGTAAACTATTGCCAGTGGTTCATAGGGAGACTGAGATACATTCAAGTTTCTGGACTAAATCAGGCAGAGCAGGGTCAGTGTGTTTGTGACTATGGCGAAGTGTTGTCTTTTTCCCTTGGAAAATGGAGAAAAAAGTACATATTCATGGAGAGAAAAAAAATCCCGTACTTCTTTATTCTAAGGAATCTCACAAAAACCAAACCTATCCATGAACCGAGTGTCTGTAAGAAGATCTAAATAATTTATTTCTCAAAGAACCTTCTGAGCACCTTCAAAAAGCAAAAAGGTGTTTGGGGCCTGGAAGGAATCCCAGCCTAAAATAGTGAAAGATTGTTGAGACACCTCTCATTTTGCAAATGTACCTGTAAAGAAAGATATATACTTACAGAGTTGTTAACAGTAGTTATTATCCCCTTCACTCTGTAAATATGCTTAACTTCTTCAGCTGTTTATTCTCTCAGAAATATGAAATATTGCTTGTACACACTGTTTAAATAACAGTATTTAATCTATTATTGACAGACAGTGCCCTGACAAAAAATGTTACAGACGGAGAAACAGAGACAAGTAGTACCACTTCAAATTTGTTCCATCCTAAGTCTTTTATCAAAGTCAAAATAATTTTTCTTTTAATGTTACTTGTATGCTTTTCCTGGTTAGACCTGGAGACAGAGAATCTAAGCGTTTATCCACATTTGAAAGAGCTTGCCCATAGAATATGAGGGCCTCAAGTGAAATCAGCTTACCAAAAAAACAGATTGGTGACACACTAAGAGGGAGAGCAGTTACCTAACAACATAGCCTACCCCAGCTTCTGCATTCAGAGAGATCACTGATTTGTATGAAAATTAATGTTCTGGCATTATTATTTGGAGATATAAATAACTTGTAAACCTCCATATCAAATTCTCTTGATTCAAAGAAAATGTTCAGTTTCTGTTGGTGTTATTACTCACAATTTATCTCAGATGGTTTGATTCCAAAAACAAAGGCGTATCTTGTGCAAATTTATTTTCAACTCCCTCTCTCCTTTCAGTAGTGACTTCCTTTCTTCTGAAAGAACAAGACTACACCCAAATTCAGGAGGTTAGCTAAGACAAAAAGATTCTTAGAAAGGAATGTTCTCAGCATTTCCTCTTCCAAAGACATTAGAAATGTGAGATTTATGAGTGTAGTCACATGTCAAAGCAGTGATACAGAAAAGTAAAAAAATATTTATGTCTCCTTATCATTACAAATGACAATAAAAAATATCACTCAACTCTAACAGAGAGCTTTGTATTCTGGAGATCTCAAAGTATCTTAGAAACAAGGTAGCTATCGTCTTATAAAACTGGCAACAGGGCTCAAAGAAAGGGTGTAACTTGCCAAGGTTAGCTGCAGAACTGAAAAAAGAATAAAATTCAAATAGAGTAGGACAAGCTCTAGCCCACAGTAGCACTGCCGTATCAGAACATAGGATCACCTCCAAAAAATAGGTTAAACCCCCTATGAACTTCATCAGTAAAACCTTGGGCTGTCCAAATTAGAAATACAGTCATATCAGAAATACTAGTATTAACTTTGTCCAGCGAGAGGATGAAAATCTACTTCTGACGCTTCTGTTCACAATCATTAACTGACAACCTGAACTTAAAGTAAACCACCAGTTGTTTAAGGAGGAAGTATGTTGCGAATTGCCATTTATCTTTCAAGATATGCACAGGAAGAAGGTGAAACGATAATTCTAATATCTGACAACAGATTTTTTTTTGTTTTTAAACTCATCTGACTTTAAGTTTTATTTCCAGGTGGGTGTCACTTTATAAGAACAACCTAATGTGAACTGAAACAGGCATAATACATATTTACACAGCAGGTCCATGAACAGCTCTTCTTAACTCCAGTTAGGAGGGTCTACTTCCTTCTTGCTTTGCATTTCTTTCTTACTCTATATGATTGTCTCTCAAATGTCCTATAATAAAGAGATGGGTCAATGGAAATAAATTCAGAGGAAACCAGGTAATAAATTGTGAACAAACTAGAAGCAAACATGACCTATAGGAACAAAATATCAGTAAAGTACTTGCAGTCATGAGTAAAATTGATTCAGGGAACAGGGGTAGGGTGTCCTTTTTCTTCTGACTGCAACAGCAGTGACCAAGAAACGTAAATAGACTCCCAGTTAATTATTTTCCACTTCCTTGGATGGTGCAGGCTCTTTTTGCACAAGGTGAAAACCAAAATATTATTATGTCTGTGACTTACTACCTACTAAGCCGTAATGGCTAATTTATACAGTAAGCTTGTCTTTGAGCAAAGCTATTTTCCTAATGAAGATCACCCTTTAAGTTACAGTGAAGGAAAAGTCCACACCTCCCTGTGCCGGCTTGTTAAAGTTAAAATGCTTTTTAACATGCTCTGGCTTTTTTTTTTTAATCTTCCCCCCCCGGAACTTTTACAGTACAGAAAAGCAAGACCAAGTCACTAGTACCTTAAATGAAATACTGCCTAAGCTGCTGAGATCCTTAAAAGCAAATATCTGTGTTTTGAGTAACTCTCATCTACCTCATTGCACCTACTCATTGTGTAAAAGTACATAATGATCCTGATTAAGCTTGTCTTCTGGGAATTCATCGTAAATTCTTCCTGCTCTGCACTTTCCTTTAATTTGTGTCTCTCTGATAACATTTAAAGTCAGGTATTGACATCCCTGACTGAGCAAACAGGTTATTTCAGATAACATCCTGTTTTGCACACTTACAGAATTCACAAAATCCTTTTTCTTGGAAGCCATGTTTAAATACAGGCAGTCATCCACAGCCACTTCTGTATTGGTGTTCATTATTTCCTTTTCTTCATTTTCTTCTAGTTAATTTATTCTCTAAACAGAAACATCCATTCCAGCTCAAGGTCAAGGTGCAAAAGTATCTTTTACTTTCTGCTACTGATAGGTGGAAGCAACCGTGACCTTTCTGAAGAAAATCAACAAAAAACCAAATAAATTAATCAGTCCATAACTACAGGCAAGGAAGAACCAAGTAGGCAGCGGCAAGTATGCTGATATTGTAGCAAGTGAGATGGCCTGTCTCCCGCTGGGTATTAAAATAGCTTAGTGTAACAGAAGTGCAGTTAACACTTTCAGGCGTAAGTTCAACAGATCTTCCAAAACCGCACAGCATATTAATCATATGGACATGGAGGGATTAGCTGAAATTCAAACACAAAAAATAGCAAGTGGCAAGAAAGTTATGGAGAGTAAAGCAATAAAAAGCAGGAAGAATATTGGCACCAGATCCCCTTACCCTCTCTTTGCACCCCTCTCCTTCAGTGAACTGGAACAGTCTCCACAGAAGTAGCAGATCCCAGGCCTGGACAAACGCCGTCCCAGAAACATGGCTAGACCCAAAAAGAACGTGTCCTGCAGAGCTAGCGTCAGAGCTTGTGAGGTTTGCAGGGATTAACTCCTCCAGAAGCATAGGCAAGCTTTTCTTCTGCAATGAGCAGGCAGCAGTCTCCATCCCATATGCAAATACTCGCTGAGGCATCACTGGAGCCATTCTAGACGTAAGAAAGGTTATTCCCAAGAATTATTTACATCTCAATATGCCTCAAGAGCCGTTTTCTAAAGAGATGGCAGAGTTAACAGGGTAAATACCTTATGCTGAATGGGGAGCTTAAGAAGAAAATGATAGTTTAGAAACAACAAAAAAAAAGAGAGAAACTAGAAGTAAGCTAGGAACAGAGAGTATTTTCGAACAAAATACAGAAAAAAAGCCAGATAAAGTTGGAACACCAGACCTGTCTGAGGTTTACTTTAGAAACCAACTCTTAATCATGTTGTTTCTTTACACACACAAAACTGACACTAACTTCTGCAGTTTTCAATAGTATATTCACTAAACAAATAAATGCTAAGGAGTGGTACCTGGAACTTCTGCACCGTAACTTAACCATGCATGGAACAAGGCTGCCAAATGCTTCTCTGTTGCATATGCACAGATTGCCCTTTAGCTCTCAAGGACAACAGACCACAAGAGCAAAGAGCAGCATCGATCACGAAAGCTCAAGTCTTCTTTGTAAACCCAGGTAAACTCAGTAGTCTGTATGCATCCAGACCTGAATTCCATGTCCTAGAAACATCCCACAGATGCAAAAATATCAGATACCTGGACTGGCTAACACTGCACTGTCATGAAGGAGATGGAAGATACATATGTAAACTTATTTTAGGAACAATTAAGTAGTCAAACTTCTAACAAAATATTTATTTCGTAAATTAAATACAGAGTACACAGAAAACAAGAATTCCACCATCAGAGTGGAAAACACATGGTTTGCAGAACAACAGCTTGATGCATTTGCCATAACCAAACAGATCTCGCCTATGTTACTAGAAAATTTTAAAGTTACATTAAAACATTAACCAAATGTGAAATAAAGCTTCTAATACCACCAATAATTAGCCAGGCAGCACAATACGAAAGGTTCAGGGTACATGTTTGCCCTTCTTTCAGTTTTTATTTTTGTTTGCCAACTCCTCTCTTCCTGCCCTTTTGTATGAAAGACCACCTCAGACTTTCGGCTTGAGGGAGGAAAGGAACGTCTAGATTACAGAAGCGTATGTTACGACTGCCCACTTCTTCCTATTCATTTGTTTGCTGTTTTGCCCCAAACATTCCCTTACTCCCCATTCGTGCATGCTTTCCAGCCTTCCCACAAACTAAACTATACACATTCCCTCGGCACACAGTCCCTTCATTATCACTGTGCTCAGGAACAGACTGCTTCCTGTCCCCAACCGTTCCAGTTGCTCCAAGAATCTTTAAAGTCTCCCGTGCGTTTCTTTTAAGACCACATTATTATTAGCAAAAGGAAAAATCTTAGAACAGTTCAGAAACATCTGTAACATTCAACATATTTTTCATCTATGCCACTTTTTGCCACTCAATTAACTCAGACCAAACACAAGCTAATCAAGATCAGTACCACTTAAGCATTTGCACATTTTTTCAGTACAGTGAGACTCTGGTACAGAGCATTTAAGTTCATTTCAGAATGTCCATCTCCTTTTCAAATGCTTCCTCACAAGGCAAGGCAACATGCAAATGTCGGTTTTCACACTGAATAGGAACAAGGTAGGTAGGGTATGAATTGTAGGGTATACGATTCCAAGTATTACTGCTACACATCAGCACAGGGAGTATCCCATCACCTTCTCTTCGAAAGGACTAAGTCTAGAGCTTCAATGGGACTATTACTACTTTTTTTTTTTTTTTATATATAAACAATTCAGTGAAGTTGTCCTGAATTATGAACATAATAATTTCTGGTTCCTGCTCACATTGACTGGAATTTCACTTGATTACTAAGTAGCAGAAATCTTTGTCAACAAAATTATTTCTCTTTTTATTTGTAATTTTTCTTAGTATATTTANTGTCCTGAATTATGAACATAATCATTTCTGGTTCCTGCTCACATTGACTGGAATTTCACTTGATTACTAAGTAGCAGAAATCTTTGTCAACAAAATTATTTCTCTTTTTATTTGTAATTTTTCTTAGTATATTTATTCATTACATTATTTTCTTTTTCAGTTAAATATTTCTTTTCCTTTCAATTAGTAGCAAAGGTAAGCCTGGGAGTGCTACAGTAGCAGTATACAACTGTTGAAACAACATAGAAGTCTGATAGAGGTGTATCAGTGAAATGTAAACATAAATCCATTCCACACAATAACCTCACATCATCATTACAATTGTGCTTCTCTGACAGATTTCTTTGCAATGGAAAAATGCTATAGTAAATATGCTAATGTTAATTCAAACAAAAGCAGATCTATAATTATTTACATTAGGAGGGAGTCCAAAGGCTACGGAGAACTGGAGATTGAGAAGTTTCTGTCCAGAGACAGGAAGAGACTGCAAAGAGTTGGAGGTAGGAACAGCAAACTTTTATACTTGTAAGGGCTGAAATTCAGGTCACCACATCATTATTGGAGAAAAAAAAAGTTTAAACCTAGAAGATTGAGTCTGATGTAGAAAAAAGAGAAAAACATGGTACAGATGAACATTTGCATTATTTAAGATAATGACCTCAACAGGCACACAACAGGTGTGCTGTTCAAATGTGAGCAGTAGTCTGTTCTTCTGGTTTCAAAAATGGTTACTTACCAATCTGCAGTTTGCAGCAAAGGATATTTAGCATAGATACAAGACACACAAATTAAACGGCCTAGCAAGCAAGTTTGTGAACTCTTTCCTCGCTTGAAGAGAGAGAAACAGAAGTTAACCAAACCCCAAATATGTATCCTTTGATGTCCAAAGGTAGGATTTAGAGAACGGTAACACACCAGTCTGGAAAGGTATTAGAAGAGATACTAAAGCTTTATTACTTTAATTAATAGACTGGGCCACTGACATGTAGAGAAGGGTTTCAACATGTAAATTATACTCCAGTTTCAGCACAAACTAAAGATTTAGACTGATCTGAAAAGCTGCCCTCTGACTTTTCTTTCTTCTCCAGTTTCCAGTTTCTAGTGGTCTCCAAGTAGCCTACTGTCAAAAATAAATGAATGTGACACTGCTGAGGCAGCTAGCATTCCTAGGACCACACTGCCACAGTCACTGCTGTTAGGTCTGACAAATGAGCTGTCAGTATATTATATTCATACTTCTAGTGAAGAAACTATTATAAGTGTTTCTTGGAGTTCAGTGGAATGTGTAAGTCTAAAAAACAAAGTTACCCATTTGATATCTCAAAATTCATAGCTCAGGTCTTTCACTGAAATCCTGTTGGCCAGGTGTCCAATTAAATGTATTCCACATAACTACAAAAAACAATTAGAAAAACATTAAAACAAGCAGCACTAACATTTGTTGAGAACGTAGTGCAATCTTAGGAGACTCATTTTCATTATTTCAATTTGATTAGCTGTGCAATAACTTTAATACTTGGGTCAGTGTATTATTAGCAGAGGGTACCGAATGGACAGATTTATAGATAGAAAGATGCAGTAACAGACAGACAAACATACCAGCTAGTGTGAACTGCTAAGCTTTTGTTGATGTCCTCCCCCATCATTCTCAAACAGTCATTTCCTGCAATACTAATGAGTGTAACCACACTCAGAACCCTGTAACTGAAAGACCTTTGCATTTGCAACATTACTCTAAACAAACTTAAACAGTATCAGAAGAATATATTCTATTAATGACTGTTTTTAAACAAAGTTTTCCAATGACCAGTCATTCACAAGTTTTTAAATAAAAGTTTATTACAGAAATTATTTTGAACAAAAAGGCAACAGTATCTGTTGTATTTTTTAAAAAAAGTAACATTGTATTCATGCCCTATAAGGTGAACTGAAGAAATGCTACAGGTACTTCTTCCGCTGTCATTCTGTGACACTTTCCAGTATGGATTCACTCACATCTGCATCACAAGAATTAAGTATGAACAGAGTCCCTTTCGATGCTTCCCTCCAGAAAGTGCTGCATATTAACAGAAAATATTGCAGACAAACCACAGTTCTATTCATTCTGCAGTATTGGAACCAGTGTCTAGGAAAGAAAAAAGGAGGTGTGAGTAAAACATACCCCCGCTACAGTTGAGTATAAATTAAAGAGAACTAATACCATTCTTTAGTAACTAACCCAAGCTCAAAAGCATTCCCCAAGCATTACAGAACATGTTCTGTACCTACCCGATCCCCTCCACTGCTATCAATGTGATGCATGAACTGCTTGTGCTGTTTCAGTTCAGTCAGCAACACTGAATAGAGCCAGAACAAAACTTCAAGGGCATTAAAAACAAAAGCAGTTTTGCTCTTAACTTGTAGTGACACACACACACTTTACTGAAGTCAGCCACAAGCACATCTGGCTAAATCACATGATCTATTAAAGAGAAAGGGGTTTGCACATCCAGTAGCATAAGCTCCTATGGAGCGTGGGCTATAGTTTATTATGTGTTTTGAAAAAGATACAAGAATGAGCATGATTTTCATAAAATAACCGGAAGCAATTCTCTGTCCTGAACTTTTGTCAGAAGCACCAATTAACACCAGTGCAATTTCTGGTATTACTACCATTATTGCTTTCTCGTTCTTAAGAGCTATGGAAAAAATACGTAACTTGGATATGGAGAAAGACAAGTCAGTGTTAACTATGTTCCTTTAGCAAGTCAACTTCTTGTGTGAAAAAAAAGGCTGTAATATTAACAGCAACTTTAAGTCACTCAGTTCTTTAAATCTTACCTGCATACTTTATCAAGAGTGAAAATGATTAATGCTTGGAAAGTAAGGTTTCCTCTACTAACTATAATAAGCACGCAAAAAATAAACAGGTTAAGATTATGTGCTTGGCTAATACCAGAAGTCGAGCAAACAATAAATTCTGTCAGCTCTTTGGAACTACAACTTGAAGTGACCACTGTAATCATGGCAGCATCGGGAAGCCACGAAGAACCTGTTTCAGAGGTCTAGGATACACTTAAAGGAAGCCTTTTCTATTCTGAGTTCTTCCTTTTAGCATCAACCCCCGGGGATGAAACAAGCGGTACCATTTCACACGTCTTTAGTGATATTCTGCCACACTGATGGTTCTAGAAGTTATAAACCAGCTTGCCACAAAAGTCACTAAATTACTTTTTCCTGTAAAGAATTTCAAGGAGCATTGACAAAAGTAATCCAGTCAAGCAGATATGGACCATAAACTCCCATAAGCAGTATACATACAGTAGGCCTATTGAGCAATATATAAGTCTTATAAAATGGTTTGCAAATGCTAGCATAAGGTCTTCAGCTGCTTGGGTCCCCTACTATGAAATCCAGCAAACAATTGCTTAGACAGTTTTCTCAGACAATTGCTTGCTCAGACTGATGAAGCACTCCGTGAATTCAATAAAACATGGTGCTATTCTAACAAACAATACTAGAAATATCACCTCACAGAAATCCAGTGAAGATTACTTCTGACTTTCTAATTGCCCTAGTAGTACATAGTTCCCAACAGCAGGTGTCCAGCAGTCTCTAACACACTCCTATTTCAGTGCTTATGAGTTAGAGAGGCATTTGGCTTGCTCTTGTTTCATTTTTCATCGTATGCAAAACGGAGTGCAGAGCCCTACTTTTGTCTGAATAAGACAACAAACCTAGCTTTAATCAGACATCTGGTCAAATCTTTCTATAAATGATCAAGTCTTGCGTCTCAGCTTATTTATATCATATTCCATACTTACTTTTTCCATCACATGCTACAATTTTCACTTTATCCACTTTCACGAGTTCAGTGACCTCCCTAAATTCAACATCATTCAGTACGAATGTCCATACGTTGTCACAGAACCTGTATGTATTCAGAGACCCCTTTAAAAAGACAAGAGACATTTTCTATAGATGCATCCCAAAAGCAACGGAAAATATCACATTAGCTATCTGCTGAACTATGTACCTTCTAGAACCAGGTCTGCCATAAAGCCATCTGTGAACCTGAATGCATACAAACTTGGCAAGCAAGCAATTCTGAGGAAAACTGTAGTTTAAATGCCCTCCAGTGGCTGAAATTTTCAAGACCATGTAGGGACGGTACAGTCTATCCAAGGGGAAGTTTCACAGGTACACTAAGAAGCTGTGTAACTTTTGTAATGTGTATAAAGGATCGGTATCAGAAACAATTTCTTTATATATGGGCTGTAAGAAAAATGAGTCACAGCAGTGATCATTACATGATCTGAATTCTGCAATAGTTTAAACAAAGCGGTTGTTTCAATAAAAAACTGTGACAAAACTGACCTATGTGACATAAAGGGGTATCCTTCACGTTTGATGTATTACTGAGGATGTTGATACGTGAATCCTTTGGTCTTCATCTTCACATACTTTAAACTGATACTCTTGGAATCATAGAATGGAATCATAGAATGGTAGGGGTTGGAAGGGACCTCTAGAGATCATCTAGCCCAACCCCCCTGCTAAAGCAGGTTAGCCTAGAGCAGGTTGCACAGGAATGCGTCCAGGCGGGTTTTGAATCTCTCCAGAGAAGGAGACTCCACAACCTCCCTGGGCAGCCTGTTCCAGTGCTCTGTCACCCTCACAGTAAAGAAGTTCCTCCTCATGTTCAGGTGGAACTTCCTGTGTTCCAGTTTGTGCCCATTGCCCCTTGTCCTGTCGCTGGGCACCACTGAGAAGAGTCTGACCCCGTCCTCTTGACATCCACCCTTTAGATATTTGTGAGCATTGATCAGATCTCCTCTCAGCCTTCTCTTTTCCAGGCTGAACAGACCCAGCTCTCTCAGCCTTTCCTCATACGAGAGATGCTCCACTCCCCTAATCAACTTTGTGGCCCTCCGCTGGACTCTCCACTGGGAACTTAAGCTCCAAGTAACAGTTTTTTAAGTCATCTGCGTAAGGGTTTAAGCACGATATTGGTTCTGTCCTAGCTCAAATCAGGACATTCCACTATTCTGAACAGTTTTCACATTCTGAACAGTTTTCTATACCATGTAACATACACAAAGCAAGTTAAGTGTGTTAGAGAAAAGAAGTTACGCTCTTTTTAACATATCTATACAGTTTAAAAATCTAAAATCTTAACAGCTCACTCCACTAATGCATTCTACATAGACTGTGGGGGAAGTATTTGGACATAAACTAATAGGACAACTGTTACAGTTTTGTGGGGTTTTTTTCCCCTCAAAATTACAATGAAGTTAACATTTAACAACTTTCTGGCTATCTGATATTAATTAGGGAGACTTGCTGGGAAAAAACCCACAAACTTATTTTTCTGTGATACCTACAGAAAATGATCCAGTGACTTTCTCATAAGGGTGGATCTACAACGCTCTAGTCTCCCTTCACATCATAGATGGGGCTGAAAATCTGGCCTCATCTCCCTTCCGCTAGGTACAACTAAGAGAAGCAAGCGTCTCCCTCCACATCTGCAAGACATGGAGGATGGCGATGCCACCCATCAAGGCATTTCCCTCTTCTCCTTCCCGTTTTCATCCACTCACCAAATCTGTTTCTGATTTTTGCTTTCCTGCAAAAGATCCCTGGCAGAATAAGAGGACAGAAGCCTTACAACTGCCTACAGAACATCCATGTAAACAGTCGTTATTTCAGAGTCAAAGCGAAACTTTCTAAGTTTTCGCTTAGAGCACACAGCTTTTAAGGACATTCTGCATCAACACTTAGTTACTGTACCTCACAAAGAACTTTTATATATTGTCATCTTACCCTGAAATTGACTCTGTTCCTGACTCGTTGTGCCAGTGCCGAATTTATAGCTTTATCAAACTGAAGCAGCACCTGAAGGGCCAGCTGAGGTGTGATTTGCTGTGACTAAAGTAGTTGGAAAAAAAAATTTTGAGTTGTTTCAAAGTACACTCAAAAACACAGTAAAAATTAAAAACTTCAAGACAAAGTTCACGTGAAGCAGACCTCTAGAAGAACAATTTACAGAAGTATTATGTTCCTATGTTTACTTCCTCTCTCCTATTTTAACTCTGAGAGAAGAAATGATGTGCTAACATGATTTTTTGTGCTATGCAAAGATTTATTCTGATAAATATTCATTGGAAACAACCAAAAGAGCAGGAAATTGATTACAGTGCTCTAGATTAATCCGGTGCTCACTTACTGGGCCACGCAACGGGGGATTATGCCACTTACAGAAAACACTTTCCTTCCTCTAGACGTTAAGAGAAAGACTTCCCACATGAATGGAATACCAATAGCTCTTGATTTCAATCAGCAAGTTCTCCAAACGTTGGCCATCAGTGCCCCCATACAGCACCCACAAAGCCGTTTTAGTAACTCACCTCGCTCTTCGGAAGCGAATCGCCCAGACCCTAAACCTGCCACGCACCTGTATGAGCTCATCCAGGCTCTCCTGAAGACTGTTCCCCAGCGTGGTGTTTCTATACAGCTGATACGCCATGGTTCACCGCGATGGGCTGCACACCTCCCTCACCATCCACGCCTCCGGGCGCCACTTATATCCCCGCTCTCATTTAAAAAACAACAACAAAAAACAGAATTAAAAAAAAATCAGGAACCCACAACCGACCCCTCAGTGTTCAACGCACAGCAATAGCAAACAGAACTTTAAAAGCCCGCTCCGCGAACACCGACCGACAATTAAGAGCGCAAAGCACCCACGGGGCCCGCCAGGCGGGAGGCGGCCCGCCGGCACGGGGCCCTCTTTGTTCGNCCGAGCGGCCGGAAGAGGTAGGGGCCGCTTCTCGGCCGCCCCGTGACCCGGAAGCGGAACGGCGAGGGCGGCGGCTTGAGCCGGCCTCCTCCCGCCCCGGCAGGGCTGGAGCTGGAGCGCGGGCCGCCCAGCACGGCGCGGGGCAGGAGCCCGGCTGCGGCCGCACGCCGCACTGCGGGGCTTGCCCCAGCGCAGCCCCCCATCTCTCCACCCCCGAGTCAGTGCTGCAGCGGTGAGGGGTGGCTTTTTACAGTGAGATAATAACGAACAGGGAAAAGGGCTGCAGTTCCGGGTTTGGGCCCATTGCACCTGCCGGAGCGANTCTATACCATGTAACATACACAAAGCAAGTTAAGTGTGTTAGAGAAAAGAAGTTACGCTCTTTTTAACATATCTATACAGTTTAAAAATCTAAAATCTTAACAGCTCACTCCACTAATGCATTCTACATAGACTGTGGGGGAAGTATTTGGACATAAACTAATAGGACAACTGTTACAGTTTTGTGGGGTTTTTTTCCCCTCAAAATTACAATGAAGTTAACATTTAACAACTTTCTGGCTATCTGATATTAATTAGGGAGACTTGCTGGGAAAAAACCCACAAACTTATTTTTCTGTGATACCTACAGAAAATGATCCAGTGACTTTCTCATAAGGGTGGATCTACAACGCTCTAGTCTCCCTTCACATCATAGATGGGGCTGAAAATCTGGCCTCATCTCCCTTCCGCTAGGTACAACTAAGAGAAGCAAGCGTCTCCCTCCACATCTGCAAGACATGGAGGATGGCGATGCCACCCATCAAGGCATTTCCCTCTTCTCCTTCCCGTTTTCATCCACTCACCAAATCTGTTTCTGATTTTTGCTTTCCTGCAAAAGATCCCTGGCAGAATAAGAGGACAGAAGCCTTACAACTGCCTACAGAACATCCATGTAAACAGTCGTTATTTCAGAGTCAAAGCGAAACTTTCTAAGTTTTCGCTTAGAGCACACAGCTTTTAAGGACATTCTGCATCAACACTTAGTTACTGTACCTCACAAAGAACTTTTATATATTGTCATCTTACCCTGAAATTGACTCTGTTCCTGACTCGTTGTGCCAGTGCCGAATTTATAGCTTTATCAAACTGAAGCAGCACCTGAAGGGCCAGCTGAGGTGTGATTTGCTGTGACTAAAGTAGTTGGAAAAAAAAATTTTGAGTTGTTTCAAAGTACACTCAAAAACACAGTAAAAATTAAAAACTTCAAGACAAAGTTCACGTGAAGCAGACCTCTAGAAGAACAATTTACAGAAGTATTATGTTCCTATGTTTACTTCCTCTCTCCTATTTTAACTCTGAGAGAAGAAATGATGTGCTAACATGATTTTTTGTGCTATGCAAAGATTTATTCTGATAAATATTCATTGGAAACAACCAAAAGAGCAGGAAATTGATTACAGTGCTCTAGATTAATCCGGTGCTCACTTACTGGGCCACGCAACGGGGGATTATGCCACTTACAGAAAACACTTTCCTTCCTCTAGACGTTAAGAGAAAGACTTCCCACATGAATGGAATACCAATAGCTCTTGATTTCAATCAGCAAGTTCTCCAAACGTTGGCCATCAGTGCCCCCATACAGCACCCACAAAGCCGTTTTAGTAACTCACCTCGCTCTTCGGAAGCGAATCGCCCAGACCCTAAACCTGCCACGCACCTGTATGAGCTCATCCAGGCTCTCCTGAAGACTGTTCCCCAGCGTGGTGTTTCTATACAGCTGATACGCCATGGTTCACCGCGATGGGCTGCACACCTCCCTCACCATCCACGCCTCCGGGCGCCACTTATATCCCCGCTCTCATTTAAAAAACAACAACAAAAAACAGAATTAAAAAAAAATCAGGAACCCACAACCGACCCCTCAGTGTTCAACGCACAGCAATAGCAAACAGAACTTTAAAAGCCCGCTCCGCGAACACCGACCGACAATTAAGAGCGCAAAGCACCCACGGGGCCCGCCAGGCGGGAGGCGGCCCGCCGGCACGGGGCCCTCTTTGTTCGCCGCCCCTTCGGCCTCCGAACTGACCCCGTCCCCCCGCGGCTCCGGCAGCGCGCTTCGGCAAGCCTCTGCGGGATCTCGGGCCTTGCGCTCGCCCGCGCCGACCCCTGGGCACGGCCGCCCGCGGCCCCACAGAGCGGCGGGAGGTGGCGGTCGCCGCACGGCAGCCGCGGGCAGCTCCGGACCCGGCCCGCAGCGCGCGGGGTGCCCGCCCC
>VZSC01002964.1:0-16173 GCA_013398225.1 Steatornis caripensis
AGTCCCTCACGAACCCCTCTGACGGGAGTCCTTCCTGCACAGTGCAGCCCCTCCATGAACTCCTCCAGCGTGGCCCCTCCCAAAGGGTGCAGTCCTTCAGGAACTGACTGCTCCAGCATGGGCTCCTCTCTCCACAGGCCCACAGGTCCTGCATGAGCTTCCCATGGGGTCATATCCTCCTTCAGGCATCCACCTGCTCTGGCGTGGGGTCCTCCATGGGCTGCAGGTGGAGATCTGCTCCACTGTGGACCTCCGTGGGCTGGCTGCAAGCATACAGCCTGCCTTACCATGATCCGCACCCCGGGCTGCAGGGGAGTGTCTGCTCCGGCACCTGGAGCACCTCCTGCCCCTCCTTCTTCACTGACCTTGGTGTCTGCAGGGCAGTTTCTCTCACATGTTCGCACTCCTGTTGCATTGCTGCAATCGCTGTTGTGCAGCAACTTTTCCCTCTTCTTAACTGTGTTATCACAGAGGGGCTGCAACCATGGCTGGTGGGCTCGGCCTTGGCAAGCAGCTGGTTGGTCTTGGAGCCGGCTGGCGTGGGCTCTGTCAGATACGGTGGGAAGCTTCTAGCAGTTTCTCACAGAAGCCACCTCTCGATCCCTCTCACTACCAAAACCTTGCCATGCAAACTCAAGACAATGCATTTGGTTTTCTGGTGGCATTGAAGTAAGGTGAAGAGGCAAGTTGCAAAAAGGTGTCAGAGGGTTTAAGAATAAGGACAGCATCCCTATAGAAGTCTAGTACTGTTTGTAATAAACAAGCAAGGCAATGTAGTCTTCTAGTACGAAGGGGTAATTCGACGGATTTTAAAAAAAGTCTGCTCTTCCTGTGAGGTGTCAAACATTATTCCTTATGAATATCCTCAATCCTACTGCCTTTTAGAATAGTTTTACAAATTTTGTTTTCAATTAGTTTGTTTCATCTATAAAAATCCAAAAGCTAACTGAGGAAAACCATTATAGGGAATATCATGTGCATTTTCTTTGCATAATTGAATCACATTTTTGTGCCCAGATACTAACAGTATTCAACACCAAACAAAGTTATTATGAAAATCAGTGCTGGAATTCTCTGCAAAGCACCAATTGATCACCTGAGCTATGACGGCAGGAACCCAACAGCAGGATTAATTGTATTACTAATTGAAATTTTCATACCTAGATCTGCTATTAGAATTATTTTTGTTGCTGTGAAAGGGAAGCAAACTGAAAGCTAAGAACTACGAAATTGAGGACTTCTAAACTTTTTTGCCATCAAAAGAGGTCCAAGCCCCTTGGAAAGTTGACTGTCTGTGGTCATTGATACTTTCCGCAAAATAGAAAATTCTGATAAAGCTGAAATGGAGAAAAATATATGGAGAACCTCCACTGTGTTATACAATGTAGGTGGGGTGGGATTCTGGGGTTTTACACAGTCTTGAGAAGATGAGATTATTTCCAGGTGCCTGGACCCATTTCTATGAGAAGTTTTTTTTCTCAACACTGTATCAGAGTGAGACCCAGCACACATCAGGATGCATCAGCATGCAGCAGGGTGCATACATCAGACCCCGCATACATCAGCATGCATCCTCATGACCCTCCTTCAGCAATGTAGTTTCTATAGGAGTACATGGAGGTGCTTCAGGCTGGAGCCTGGTATGCTCCAGAAGCGGACCCTCTCTGGACGGCCAGGGAAGCAGAGCGCTACAGTGTGCTCTGGTGTATCTTGGTTGGAAGACAGAATGTTGTTCCCTCCTAACAAGACTGGGAGAGGCCACCACTGCTGTTGTTTCTGGAGCAGGCCTGGGGAGGCAGGTGTACATGAAGCTGCTGGTTTTACAAGTATATTTACACAGAAGATCCAGAATAAGCAGACTCCATCTTACTATCAGGCGGCTTTCTTTAGCTGTGCTGCAGGAGAGAATATTTAAAATGCTTTCAGTGGATGATTAATGTGGGGAAAAAACTCCCAGCAGAAATAGATGTGGATTAAGCAGTAGACACAGTGAAGTGGGCTATTACCAGCAGATCATTAACAGCCCACAGTGATGCTGAGGACACTTTAATAACCCCATTCAGGGAGGATTACTGCTATTAGAAATAATGATCAGTGGCAGCAGTGTGTTTTACATGAATAATGGGGGCTATATCCACCAGCAACGATCTCTGCTGGAGCTATTTTATGTCTGCTGATACATGGGACATTTTTCCTTGATCAGAGCATAGCGTGTGGTTTGATACTTATCATATTTTCATTATTACAAAAAAATCCCAATAAAACTATTAGAGCTCTGCAAATTAGTGATAGAGAAAAGATGGGCAAGCATCCAAAGTCAGAAAATATTTGAAATGTGGCAGACGCCTGAAAAGTTAGAGTTCTAAAAAGGCTCGTTTTTATTCTATTGACCTGTCTCTGTCTGCTCAGAGTCGTAGCCAGGAATTTATTCACAAAATCTTTCCTGCTTTCCTATGAGGCAAGGCACGTGAGAGTGAGCTGAATTACTCATCTTCTTGCAGGCTGTCTGCAGGCACACTTCTGTCCCAATCTGCTGCCTGGGGTTCTGTGCAAAGTGGCCCGAGGCCTGGGGCTGCCCCTATGTAATGGAGAACTGCTTCAAATGATGGAGCAGATTACTTCTGTAAATGGTAATTTTACTGTAGGTAGAGTTGCACTGATGGGAAGTTATCCTTGAGATGTATATTGCTACGAGAGAAGAAATTGCTCTACTGATTTAATGTAGATGTGGCAAGGGCTCAGTTATGTTATGGGGTTTGGGAGTTTTTGTTGCTGCTGATCCAACAAAAGGAAAGTCCTTTCTTCCCTTTCAAAATATATTAACCCTGAATCTAAAAATTTGTGTGACTGGCTGCTAGGAGGGACTATATTTAATATGAGGTCACTGAAGCCTATGAAAAATGGAACATGTAATAAAATTTTTGCAGAGTAGATCCATACGTTAAGAGGAATTCTCACGGATCACAATAAAGTACATTATGGTGCATGAAAATGAAAGAAATTATGGGACAAAAAAAAGGAAAAAGCGTGCAGCAATTCCCAGCTCTCCTTCTCACAGTGTGCTTCAGTTCTTATGATAGGCATCATGTTCCAGCAGTTAAGCCTTTGTCTAGCAAAGCTTTCACCCAGAAGAAATTTCCAGGCAAGATGTGAAGAGGGAGCAAAATGGCTTTATATTTAATTTATATTCATTTATATTTCAAAGGTCTTTCTGCAGGATCGCTTTTTCAATAAACGCATAAAGAGCCGACAAACTATATAAATAGTAACAAATAATTGGCCTCTGGCATCTTGCATGAACAGCAAGGATCTGACTTTTGCTCAAACAAAATAGGTAAACCTGTCAATGCAAAACAAGGACACAAGCTAAGCAGAGACTGTTGTGTATCCTGAGGACTGTCTTGCACTTACAGGCATCGTTAATTTTCAGTTTCACTTGAATCTCACTGCCCTAACTCTACTGCCACTGGGAATTATGCTTACTGATTTCAAAACCAGCCAAGTTAAGGCAGTGGTCTGGAAATCCCATCTCTATCTCTGATAGAAGTCTAGTCCCTGCTTGGATGGAGAGAGTTTTTCCTTTCTGAGCCCTGTCAGAAGGATGGGAGCCCTGCCGCAGCACCCTCTAGAGCCCAGGCCATCCTGGAGTTCAGCATAGCAACTGATGCTACCCCCTGTAAGAGACACTACAGATTTAAACCAAACATCTGAAAGTCTTTACAGTACAGTCACTATACTGAGGTCCAAAAGGTGCTGTTCCTGCCTCTGATCCACTTTTGTTGTGGCCAAACACATGCAGTATCGTTACAGCTGGAGTCTGCTCTTGTGTGTGGAGAAGTAGAGGTATATGGTTGGACTACATTAGAGCACAAGAATGTCATTGAAAAGCCTACGGGAGCTAGATAGCTTGCCAAGTTTTTATTGATTTGTGAGAGTTTCAGTTGGAAGCGCAAGTTCTCTTTAGTGACTGTCTCATTTAAATAGCTTTTTTATGCTGGTGTGTGAACTCTTACACGGCTTTGTTCTGCAAGTAGCCACGCTCCAGCAACATCCACCTTCTAGAAATGAAATGTCAGGATGTCACAAGATTCAACCTCAGTTGCTTGTAGGTATGTCTTGTTTTCATGGGAGCATGTTTTTGTGTGAAAATTTGATGTAAATGTAACTTGTTTTGCCTGATGATTATATTTTTCCATACCTGTCACCACATGCCATTGCTGTGACCCCTGATCCATTTGTGTTTTGCTCTGTTTCACGTGCATCCTCTTACCACAACAACAAGGGAGGTGGCTGTGTACTGAGCTGATTTTAGGTACTGGTGGTGGAGACTACACACCTGAAATAACAAAATGCAAATCGCCACGCCATCAAACAAACAATGTAGGAAAAAAGATTTTTTTAATGTAGAAGCTCGTTTTGTTTTAGAAATTATCTGGGCTGTTGACAGATCCCTTCTGCCATCTCTTCTGTGTTATCTGACATGACATGGTGTAACCTGTTGACTCTACTTACAGCTTCACATTCCAAAGCGTACTTAAATAGAAAATAATTCAGGGTTATAAGCAATCAAATATCTGTCTTATCTTGTTTTCCAGTTTGTTAGGCAAGAAAACAGCTAATTTGGTGAAGCGCAGTATTCTGAGTCGTAATAACGTCCCTCTTATAACACAAAGTGAATGTCATTAGTCACGAGAAAAGATTATGGTGTAACTTTCCTTTACGTGCTCAACGAATTCAGTATTCAATGCTTACTACAGGTTGCTTATGAGAAGTACATTGGAATGGCTTTATTTTTTTGGTCAAAGCATAGAAATCACTTTTGAGCAGCTGGAGTCAATGCAAGTCAATGGCTTGTTATAAGTGAAATGTCCCGGTTACTTAGAAAACGCTTTTCAGCAGTTTGATATAGAAAGCCAGGAGTCACTTGGGTAATTTCTTGATTAGCTTTTTTACCTCTCCTGTCTTAGTCTGAAAAGNTGCTTATGAGAAGTACCTTGGAATGGCTTTATTTTTTTGGTCAAAGCATAGAAATCACTTTTGAGCAGCTGGAGTCAATGCAAGTCAATGGCTTGTTATAAGTGAAATGTCCCGGTTACTTAGAAAACGCTTTTCAGCAGTTTGATATAGAAAGCCAGGAGTCACTTGGGTAATTTCTTGATTAGCTTTTTTACCTCTCCTGTCTTAGTCTGAAAAGATACTGTTAATTATTTGGCAAAATCTGGTATCTGAATTTCTGTAGTGTTTTCTCTGGGGGTGTAGCAGTAAGGCCTTGAAAGAGCAACACTCTAAAACACAGGGTAAATGGGCTGTCATTGCCAGGTAGATGTGCTGGAAGCTCACCTTACTGGAGGAATGTCAGTGCAGGCAGTACGAAATCACTGGTCAGCTAGTGTCTAAAGCTGATGTTCCTCGTCTGTCTAGGGGTCATTTTATGCTAAAGTAATGCCTCTCTTCTACCAGAGAGGACACAAAGGAAACTGCTTGCAAACATGTGAAGGGAAAATCAGGCACTTCATGACATGTGGCAAAGCCTGCAAAAAAGCCAGGTGTGTAACTCCCTTCTTGCCCAGTGAGGATGGTTATCTGACCTGATATGACAACCAACCCATCATAGCTGCTGGCATGCCTTCAGCTTCACTGGTGGTGTGGTACATGCCCTGCTGCCACCTCAATGCTACAGTGCCCATTAAATTGCAAACCGTGCAGGGTCGTTTAATGCACTGTGTCTACTGTACTACCAGGTTCATTTAGCAAAGATGGAGGCTGGCTTAGTCACATAGTGAAATGTCCTGCCCATGCATGTTAAACTGGGCGCCTGCTGGTTTTCCCCTCTATCTCACACTGACAAATCCTACACTTGATGAAATAACCAGGAGTTTTGGCATTGGCATCAAAGACTAGAGGCAAAAAATGCATTGCCAAAAAAAAAAAAAGGAAAAAAAAAAGATTGTTTTGGGACAAACTAAATATCTCTGGCCTGAAAGAAAAAAATAATCTTTGGCTACACTAGAAAAGGTGGATGTAAATCATACTTGCTCTCTATTGCTGCTGGCCAGGGACAGACTAGACCTTGAAATAAATAAAAGCAAGTCCAGTGCATCTTTTGGATTTATCCCAGCTGTTCACGGCCTGAACCAGAGACTGCTGGCTGTAGGAGTCTTTTCACCAGGCTCAGAATACCATGAGCTTTCACCAGTGGAGCCAGCATGCCTTATTCTGTCCCTGCCTTTGGAGAAGCAAAACTTTTTTGTGGTGGTGATGACTGTGTCTTTCATGGGAGGGAGGAGGCCGAGGGCTGAGATGGAGAATGAAGTACAGGGGACTATGGCTGAAGAGGAGGAATGAGGAAGAGTCAATTAGAAGCTGGGAGGGGAAGGAGATGGTGATGTCTCCTGTCTCTTTCTCACCAAACCTTCCTTCATCTGAGCTAATCCTAAAATCTGTAACTTCCAGACTCTTCACATGTCTGTCTTCATCTCAAGCTTTTCCTGCTTCTCTCTCCGCTTTCTGCAACTGCAGTCTGCTCACTCTTCAGGACACTAAGACAGCCAGACTCATCATTTCCCCTATAACATGTGCACAGGGGCAGCAAGTACACTCAATAATGTCTTTGTCTGCAACCCCACAGCAGTGGGTCTCCACCCTGTGCCCTCCAGCCCCAGCACATCTGACTCTGCAGTCCTGGCAGGGGCAAAATACTCAGTAGGTTCCTGTCGGTGAGTGGCTGGGATGCCTTGATTGCTCTGGCCAGTGCTCCTTATGTCTCCACTTCAACTCCTAAGCACTTCTCTTTCTTTGCCCATGTGCTATACTTATGTGTGTGCGCATGTGTGTGTGTGCATACATGTATACACATGCATACACAATCAGCCCTGAGAGTGGAGCATGGACTAGGGGTGACTACACAGATGGAAAACTTGAAGGATTTGCTGCACTGTGCTGGTAGTTCTTTTGTGTTGTCAGTGACATAAAGCAGTTAATAGTGCAGGTCACAGAGGGCATCTCACTGTCCTTCTAATGCCAGAGCTGAGAATGAATTATTCTACTGGAGTTAGAAGACTTTTATTAACCACAGAATGGATTTCCTGAGGGAGCTTGAAAACCTCATACATAAGGGACCTCTGGAAGACCTTGGAGCTTAAAACTCTGAATCTGAAATTGCCGTATCCACTGAGGCTGGAGTATGCAAACCCCAGCAACACCTTCCCCACTCAGTGAGGAAATTCCTGTGTAGAAGGAGGTGGTGTTTCACAGATGTCTCCAGGCTGTCCTGAGGCAGTAGCATGTATTCTAACAAAACAGTGATCATAAACCAGTTCAACAAACATAGTCAAGGCATGCGACTCAGAAGCACATTAGCTGTAGAAAGTGTGTCACTGTTTCTGTGCTGGATCTTTTTCTAGGCATATTTCATATTACAAAGAGCAACGTTGTTACAGACATGCAAAACCATTTTTGATTTTTTTTTTAAACTTTCTACAAAGCATACAGGAGGGTGACTAAGGGGATGGATTGTGTCATAATAAGTTTGAACGTTTTCCCTCCTTTCTGCAATATAACAGTCATAATGTTTCAGTCAATGAGCATGGATACAACAGGGCCGTCTTTGGAGAAACTTTCTCTCTTACTTTACATCACTCAATTGTAGTTTTGCAATGATGTTTTGGAAAGCTAGCATTTATTTACTTTCAAAGACAGCATACTGAGACCAGAGGTGACCTAGTAGAGAAACCCAGAATCATGGTCTTGCTAAGCGTATGTTGATGAATTACCAGAGCCAAAAGTAACAGTAACCTGAAGGAACTGTATTTTCAACATACCTGAAAATGTGTGAAATGTATATGAAATGTATGGAACAGCTTAAAACACAGAGGGCAAGCCTGGCCTGGACCCACCCATATCAGAACCATTGCTGGCTTTTAGTGTATGTGACAAAGTGGGAAGGAAAAGAAGGGCAATACCCTGAACAATGGATGGACAAAAGTAGAACAATGTGTGAAGGAGGGATGGATGTGCTGTGTATGCCTTGGGACTCCCTTCTAGACAGAGAGAAAGGAGAGATCCATGCTTGCAGACCTCCACTACTGCTGAGATGGAGAAATGAAACGTCATCTGGAAACCCAGCTGGTGGTACCAGGCAGATGCTCACATCGTGTGCTGGCCAGCCTGTGACGACGGCGACTTCCAGGTGTCCTGCAGGTGGCTGGGAGAGAGGACAGGGATACAACGCAGCCATTCGTTCCCTGCGCTCCGGAGGTATTCTCACAGTCTCATCCGAGTGTGTGAATCAGAAGGGCAAATACACACTGTATTTTCTGTCTAAAAATGCAATCTTTATGTCTCCAAACCACTTCTCTGGCATGTCGGAGAGTTGCACCAGGGTCCATGAGCTGCTTGTTAAATTGAGGTGAACTTCCAAATTGCTGGGGCTTTCAAGGGAGGTAGGTGTAGGTACGCATGGGAAAGCAGGGCAGTAAAGACTGGAGAGCAGATGTGTCTAGGAGAAAGCTGCTCTGCTTTTGGTTTCCTTCCTGTCATGCCATCCTTATGTCCTGACATAAGAAAAAAAATTGAATGGCCTCACTTCTAAAATAAGTGGGAGCACGTCTGAAACACCACCATTATCAACATTTTGAACAGTCTTTTAAAAACTTAATCAGACTTTTGTGTCCTAATTTGTCTAATTAGTTTCCTCAGTAAATATGTGTCAGATAGATAGAAATAAATGTAACAGGAGGAAATTATTAACAGGATCTAGGAAGATTTATTGCCCATAGGAATTACTGTTTCTTTGGAGAAGTGTGGATCCAGTTAATGAGAGATGTTCTCAAGTGCANTGAACAGTCTTCTAAAAACTTAATCAGACTTTTGTGTCCTAATTTGTCTAATTAGTTTCCTCAGTAAATATGTGTCAGATAGATAGAAATAAATGTAACAGGAGGAAATTATTAACAGGATCTAGGAAGATTTATTGCCCATAGGAATTACTGTTTCTTTGGAGAAGTGTGGATCCAGTTAATGAGAGATGTTCTCAAGTGCAATCACATTACAAATGTTTATTCTCTCTGTCCTTAAATGGTATTTTATTAAGCTCAAATATACGTATTTTTCCTCCTTTATACTGCAGAATAGACACATTAGGATTGAAATAGGACATATGCAGCTAAGGAAATTAGCTTCCTGGTACCAGATGCTTCGATAAGAATATAGTGTCCATAAATGAATAATTTGCTCAGCTGGACAAATGAGATTCTATAAAGTCGATATTGTTTAGCATTTAAAGAAAAGTACTACTTGTGCTTAGGAAGGGGGGGAGGCATAGTTTGACCAATCAAAATACGGTGACTGAAGTTCTTTTACATGTAACTCCAAATTCTGTGATGGCTTTCACTTTAGTTTGGCCTTATTGCTAGAAGTAACCTAATGTTTCACATCACCCGTACTCTCTGAATTATTTAAACCAGAGCAACAATTCCAGATTTAGTTTGACCAAAATATATGTTTGACCAAAATATATATAATTTCAGAACATTCTCTCAAATATGGAAAAAAAGTTATTTAAAGTATTCTGGAGGAAAAGCAGCCATGCTTTGTTTTGACATTTTAAAATATAGATATATTTAAATGAAAGTGTCTTTATTTTATTTTTTTAAATGGAGACCTTCAAGAGAAGCAGTGCTGCATCTTGCATAAAAAAAATTCTAACTTGTAACATTAGCGCTCTCTTTTTTAAACTCAATCATAATAATAATAACAATATTTTATATTAATTTAAACAATCTGTTTCTTTCTGAACCGCTCTGAAAGCAGTTACAGACCTGACTCTGTCTATCAAATACTAGATCAATATGAGATTCACGGTCATCTTTTCTGGCTCTCTTCAGTCTTCTTGGTTAAATGAAAATAATCTGGAAACAACACTCATGAAATCTATCGTGAAGTCTTAATCAATCTGTCGACTATTTTCTTCGTATTTGGACGCTTCTCTCTTTCCTGTTGCTTTTTTTCTTCATTATCCCTTCAATGTGATATCTCTGCCTTGCTCATTTACACTACCTGGAAAGTCTCTCCCATCTGTACGTGTCTCTAACTCTCGAAAGTCAGTGGGTTTGGCCCACTCCTGCTGTGGCAAGAACGAGGTTGACACAAAGAGTTGTTACTGGCATTCAGATTCTAGTTAGATCAGAGAAAGTCACTGAAGGCATGTGTGGAGGATATGGGGTTGTATCTGATGGCTGGTTGATTTCAGACAGTCTGAAAATCACCTCTTGTCAGTTTATGCTTTTTGTTATTTTCCTTATTTTTTTATACCTTAAGATATTTTAAAAATATCTTAAGTTAAAAGATGTTCTTTTGGCTGAAGAGCAAGACTTTGACACAAGTCTGGCTTCTGGCAGTGAAGCTGTAGCAGAACTCCTGTGCTGCTTTGAGGGAATGGTTTAAAGATCTCTTTCTCTTTTTTAGTTTCTTAGGGGTTTAACCTCAGTAAAGAAAATCATAAGCAAGTTAAATTTCTCACTGTGTAAAATAGTGTGATGCCTATAAATACAGGCTGAACTTAAAAAGGGGAAAAAAACAGATATGTATCTATTGCCAAATATGTCTCTTGGCTATGGACCTGTACTCCTTCTAAATTTGAACACTTCTTGAAGTGTTATAGAGCAGATGTCATGGTATTTCTTATGACTGTCCTTGACTGCAGGAGGCAATTTTTATAAATCTGTCACCTTTATATCAAATAATATTTTAAATATAGCTTTTTACAGTTTATTCTGTGGCTTCCAAATCACTTTTGTATGTGGGAGTCCAGGCACATTATTCCATTTTGAAGGCCAATAGTTCTCAGGCATTTCACATTGCAGAAACACAGTACCGGAGGAAAAGCATCAGGATAGATAGTGTGACAGTCTATATGAATGCTCATAGTTTCTGACAGCTCCATTTTCTGCTGCCATCTGTGTCCTCAGTCTTTCTGGAAATTATGATGCCTCAGCAGTTCTGTTTTATTGCACAAAGCTAAATCAGTTTAGAAAGTGATTTGATATAACAGCAATTTTTTGAATTTCCACAGAAAAAATAGAATATTTAACACTCAAATAAAATAAGTTATACATCATGGACTTATAATCACTAGTACATGTATATTTAGTATCAGAAAATAATTTCTGTATTTCTGAGCCTTCAGTTCTTTTTGACAAATTACTCTGAGCCTTTTAAATGGGTTTTTAGGTTAAAAAATTTAGAAATTCTGGCTGTTTTATTCTAGGAGAAAAAGACATAGAGCCGTGCTTGAGCCTTGTAGTTCCCTGGGAAAATCCTTGGGACTTCTTGCAAAATCCTGGAGGAGCAACCTCTGCAGGACTGTTTCCTGCTGTGTTAGGCTGTGCCAACAGCACCTCCTGCCTATCTGCAGGCTTATCCCATGGTTTGGCACCATGGATTTTCTACATGAGTCAGGAGCAAATCTGACTTGGTGGGTAGGTCAGAAAGAAATATTGCAGTATCCGTGAACAGTGCACTTTTATTGAGATATGCAGACCATTATTTCTTCAAGATGCAAGCATTTGCAGTGTGGGAAGCTAGAAATTACTTTCATGGTTAAGTCCTATGTATAATAACGCAAGTTCTTGTGTATCTTGTGCAGGGATTTTAAGTTTGGAGTAGGTCAGGATTTATATGCATTCAAATCAGCGGGGGATTCTTTCAGTGGTTTCAGTGGGGCCACCTCAAACAAGCTGCAAGCTAGGATTCACAGTGCTGATTCAAACACTCCCAAGCTCTCTTCTAAAGGATATCTCGACTTGTTTCATCTTTGTGGTTTTATAATCTTCCCATTACAGCTTACCATCTTCTCAAGCGATCATGTTTTTCCTGTTATGGGGCTATTAGGTGGAAAAATAATCTCCCATTTCTCTTCATTTAGTTAAAAACAACATAAAACACCCCCCGGGGGTTGGACTAGATGATCTCTAGAGGTCCCTTCCAACCCCTACCATTCTATGATTCTATGATTCTGGCACAAATTTCTTAGACCATCTACAGACAAATTGTTTGTTACCGTTCCTCCCTTTGCTTCTTTTTACTGGACATTTTCATCTCTTCTTTGTTGATGTCAGGATGTTGTCAGAGCCACCTGAAACATGCTATATCATTGGTGAACTCCAGTACTTAAAAAAAGGTGGTTGACAAATCCTCAGGGTTTATAAATCAACATAATTCCACTGACTTCCACTACCTGACAGGTGATTCAAGAACAGGTAATACAAACTTAGCGTTTTGGTGTTTAGGTTGGTTTTTTTTTTTTCCAGTTTATCAAATATAGTGAGACATAAGTAAGACAAATGTGCACTTGTGGCTCATTTTCCCAACAGAATTATTTTTTCGCTTTTCGCTGTGATTTTCATACAGCTCTTAATCATAATCCAAAAATTATTTACTTGTATGTACTATAAATTTTTGTTTGACCCACCCACCAAAGTTGTTTCAAAACCTACTGTAACCACATGAGATGAGAATAAACTGTAGTCCCTCCTTTCATTTATTTACACTTTTTATATCTCCTTTCAGCTGCAGCTGATAAGACACCCTTGTGATAGAAGTGGGATGTCGTAGCACATGCCTGACAGCAGCCTGACTCTGCTGGTGGAATATGTACCATGTGCTGGAACATGTGCTAATGTGACTCACGCATTTGTTCCCATGGGTGATTCGGCTATCCATAAGATGCTTGCTTCTCTTAGCCCAGTGACAGGGAGCTGAGTGTGGGAAAGTGATGGTTGCAAGCTCTTCTTTAGCTATGACAGGTGATAACTGGCCCCAGGTGTTTGTAGATTAATTTGGGATTTCAAAACATTGTAATTTTCTATGGTATCCCCGGGAGGCCTGGTGGCGTATGCAGAGTGCCGATGTGGATTGTCTCCCAGGTGACACTCCTTGCTCCTGCTAAGTTTTCCCAGGTCCTCCTCTGGGATCTGGAATCAACCTTTCGGATTTGTCAGACATCAAAACCCACAGTCCCAAGGGGATCATCTTGCAACTGCCTTTTAGTTGCTGTGCTTCTGTCTTCTGTCTCATCAGTTATCTTCGTTGCACTGTGCTTTCCCTTTCTCATTGCTGAGGAGATGATACAGTCTCCTACGGCCTCTAACAGAATTTGCCAGTACCACGTTACACATCGCTTTGGTTGGAAGTAGTTTCCATAGTCCCTACTATCCCAGCAATATGCTTACACCATGTGTCTATGGTGTCATGTTAAGATTTTTCTGACAACAGATGAAAGACAGTTTTTATCTTTGGAGTTGAGTGTCTCATTCTTGGAAACCTTTCTACTCCTTGACTTTGCTTTGAGCCTTGCTTTTATACGGTTGGGGAAAAACAGGTGGATCAGCTGGAGAAAATACTTGGAGCAGGGACTGCTTTGAATGAGAATGCCCCTTAAAAAGTTTGGGAGCTGGAAAAGAATCTACAAATTCTACAAGAAATTTCTACAAGTCAGAGGTAATAAGGGCCAATAGAGTATCTGACTGATTTTTTTTTTCTCTCCAAGACAGGCAAATCTGAGAAAGGGCTGACTTTGCAGTAAAGGTAGCTAAGTCTTCTTTCTGTTGAAATTTTTGTAACAAATGTCTATTAGGATGTTTTAAAGGGTGCAACATTTCGAAATTACTCTGGACAGTTGCAGAGCTGTCACATAAAATTCAGTATAGTAAGTAAAAACACATGCATGTAGGACAGAAGGAGAAAGAGGGCATTATTTACATATGTACACACACACACACACACACACACATTGTAAGAAGTCCTGAGCCTAACAATTGGATGTGGTCAAAGGTGCAAAAAGAGCACTTGTAATCCTTATGGGAGTTGTAAGGAACAAGCCAGAAAATGTAATTATATGTGAGATAAATCTCTAGCACATATTTTTGGACATTGTCAGTAGTTTTGGTCACCTCACTCCTAGAAGAACAAGTAGGACAAGAAATGTCACAGGGAAGGGAAGCAATGCCACAAAATGGTCTCAAATACATGGAAAGACTGAAGAGAAGCCTGCAGTTTGGAGGAAGATGGCCTGAGAAAATTTGAAGAGAAACGTAAAGTATCTATGGAATGATTATTCATTTTTTTCAGCAGAGTGCATGTTCAGACAGATAATTGGAGATCTTTCACTTCAGGAGCAAGACGGAGGAAAAACTCATTGGCATGGGCACAGTGGATAACAAAAGTGCCAGTGGAGTCACAAAAAGATCTGTAATAGCTTTTGGATGATAAGTTTGTCTGGTCCTGTTAAACCTAAAGGTGTGGATCCTGTCTCTGGCTCTGTTTTCTCCTGCGTTGCAAATAAGCTAATGATGGAAAGATATACCAGCACACATCATACTCTACATGTTGTATTTCTTTTATCCTTTCCCTAAGCATCTGCTACTGGTCACTTTTGGAAAAGGGACATTGGCTTAGATAGACATTCCGGCACTATGTCATGACCTTGAAGAGTAGTTTTGAAGTGACTGCCAATTTATACTGAATCTGATTTTGAGATCGCAGACTGGTGTGTACTACAGAGCGGGAAGGAATTCCCTTCCTTGCAGTGAAGCTTAGAGGTCCGCCGTGTGGGTCAAGGTGCAAGAGAGGGACATGGTGCATTCTGGCAGCTGCATAGATGTAGGACATTGGAGGCAAGGAGCCCCAGCTGAGGGGCTGTCCCTGACAGGTGCATGCACAGTTGTTCCCACAATGCGCTGGAGTTGTGCTTTCAAATCTAAAAATCTATTAGGTTTGTATTTGTCACTATATTTTCACTTTGAAACATTCTGTTTTTATGGAAACCCTTTTGTTTTCTTGCAACCCTTTCTTTCCCTGAAGTTAAAGACAATTTTTTGTTACATATTTTTTCATCTCCACTTTTCTATGCGCATTCCCTAATGAAGTCTTTCTGGAGGCCAGAATCCTGCCCTGGTGAACATTGTAAATGTCTCAATATTTGTCTTAGAGTGGAGTATGGAGCACTCTTAATGGCAGTTTTAGAGAGAGTATTTTGGAATGGCTTTTTTCACTGTAGTGACCCTGATGAGCTCCAGTCTTATAAAGATGCATAACATATGTGGCATGACTGTCTAATAATATTTGCCATGAGGCTTTGCAGCAGACATTTAACTGTAATTTGAGGCAATAGCTGAGTAAATTAAATAAAAGTATTCCCCTTACTGAAGGCTATGTCCTAATGCTGACGAATAGTTGTGTAGCTCCTTGTTTTTGTTAACACTTTACAGATGCAACATCATCTGTCAAGTAACAGGGAATGTACATCCTACTCATAGCATACAGCCCTGAAATTGCATTTTGCAGAGCATTGACTCTGACAGGCTCAAGGGTTACGGTGGATAATCAACAGAGCATGAACTTACAATGTGAGATTGCATGGAAGGGAGCTTTTGCCTGGAATGTATGATCAGAATGACAGAGAGTAGGAAGAGGGAAGATCAACAGATCTTCTGCATGGCATTAGTCAGGGCATTTGGAAAGTACTCTGTCCAATCTTTTTAAAAACCAGCCAGACAATTGGAAATTAGCTCCATGAACAATACTGTTCTGGAAAATCTTTTGTCTTGTGAGGGATTTATGTGCCCTGATGGCTACATCATTATTGAACTGGTGAGATGACTTAGTTTGGATACTGTTATTTCAGACCATCTCCCGTGGCCCGTGAGCACTGCTCATTTGGGCCACGGACCATTCTCAAACTCTCTGTCCGCTATCATCCGGATGCAGGCATACACCTCCTTTGGAAGCTACAGCCTCCTTGCATTTCCTCTGCTTAGGTGGTGGCAGAAGGTGGCACCTCTCGCACCTCTCGCACACTTGAAGGTTTTGAGTGCTCAGTAAAACCAGTACAGTCAGGAGTCACTCTGCATTGCTGATTATATGTCCTGTGCATTCGGCCAGGTGGTGCAGCACAGAGGTTGCCTGTGCAGCTTGCTGCAGCAGGGACGCTCTGCCCATGAGATCTAAAAGCATAGAAGGGAGTATATGTGATTGCAGAAGGCTCTTTAATCTACTAGATAAGAGATTCAGCCTGTGGCTGAGGCTAGATTAGAAATTACTATAATTATCCAGTGCACAGTGCACTTAGGAATGCTGTGGATTTTGTATCACTTGATGTTTTCAAATCAAGGCTGG
>VZSC01002964.1:31983-140245 GCA_013398225.1 Steatornis caripensis
GAGTCTCCTTCTCTGGAGATATTCAAAACCCGCCTGGATGCATTCCTGTGCAACCTGCTCTAGGCTAACCTGCTTTAACAGGGGGGTTGGACTAGATGATTTCTAGAGGTCCCTTCCAACCCCTACCATTCTATGATTCTATGACATTTTTAATTGAAGGGAGCACTTATTCTGACAGGTGTATGACCATGGGAATAGCATTATCACATTTTGTGACAGCCTCCTGGGGGCTCTTAGAGGGTTAGTATGACACACTGGAATGCGTCTTTAAACTCAGCTACTGAGTTGGTGCTTTTACGACTACAGCTATCTGAAACACACAATTTTCCAAACTCAGGCCTACCAAAGTTCGGAAGTGCTTGGAGGTTGTGGTTCAGCCCATTTTCTTGTAGATACTGAGAGCTAAGCCAAACCCAACTTGCATTGCATTGGTCTGAGCACAAGGCTGCTAGTCTTGGGCAATGCTCTGGCATAGGGAGCATGTCCAAGAACCGTCCTAAGGTTTGCAGTTCCTACAGCATGGTACTCAGATGCCAGCTGCAGGGGAAGTGGAGTTATTGAAAAAGGTTTGTGAATATCTTTTGTCCTTACCCACTGATCTTGATGGGAGTACCCCAAGGGAGTTTGGTCAGTGTGTGTGCATGTATTACAGAAACCTTTCTTTCTTGCAATAGCAATGCAAAGCACAGTCCTGGGACAGACCCAGACAGGATTGCCAATAGTGGTGCCTGCTTGTCATTGCACAGAGGTGGTTCCTTAGGGTCTGCAGTGGGTCATTCTTTACAGAGATGGACTTGCACCAACATCCCTGCTCCTGGGACCATGCAGTGCAAAACTCTTTCTGTACGAGGTAAATGAGATGACGGTGGTGATGGTCATGCATCTGATATGGCACATATAATATGTGGCCATTGCTTCCGAGTGATTGTGATGCACCACCTACCTTGTCAGTTTTCTGTGTCTTTTAAGGCAGCTGAATAGTGCTGGTAATATGCTCTGCAATGATACAGCCCTTGTGAAAGTGTTAGGCGAGCACATGCTGCCTAAGCAGCTTCTGAAAGGAATACTGAAGTTACTTTGACCATCTAAGTTCTGAGTGATGCAATGGATGTAAGAGGAAAGCATCTCTTTTATTAGAACAGAGGTGGTAGCTTGAAAAAAAATGGACATGGTCTCAAGATCAGTGATGGGGTCATTAAAAACTTTCAGCCATCAGAGCAGTGGAAGGCATATTTAATGAGATTTAATGATTTAATGAATAAAGTTATATGGCAGTATTCTTCATTCTCTGCTTAGAAACTAATTTAATTAATAAATCCCAATTTCTTCAATGTCCCACTTCCTTGTAGACAAGCAATAATTGTTTACAAATTTGTCCAACAACCAGCTCACAAGCTTCAAAGGGAACTCATTAGTAAGCTAAAAATTCTTCAGATTACTTTCCCATCCATCTGAATTATATTTATAATCTGTTCGTAATGAAGCTCAAATCTCATTCTTTAGATCAGTAGAGAAGCCTAAAGTGGATGAGCTATGATAAAATTATTCAAATCTGGTGATTATCTTTTGATTATTCTTCCTCAGAACCCACTGACTTAATGAGTTTTTGATTTAAAAAAAAACCAGCAATGAATAATAGAAATAATTATTTTCTCAATAAGGACTGGTTTATCTAATATTCTAATTCACAGCTGAGTACTCTGTTAGCATTCCTCAAAGAGAACACAACCCTCCTGTTTTTAATGAGCTTCTATATGAATCAATGATGAAATTCTATATTTTTAAAAGTGGCATTAGCTGTGTAGTAGTTTGATGCTATCTGTAAAGCCAGAATTACCTAGTGAGAATACAAGTGTGCTCTGTTTCTTTGTGAGATATCTTTGAAGATGACAAAATGTCCATTATTATGTTGGTGAGTTGGACTTCAGCCTTCTTGCTTGTAAGTTGGACTTTCTTGTAGACTCTTTCCCAGTCACGCTGGAAATCACTGATCCACATGCTGATCTGTAGGATAAATATTCTTAATGATTTCTTAATTATAGGTTTGGGGTTTTTTTTAAATGAGACATGAACCTGACCCAGTCTGTCTGTGACAGCAACAGGATACTTCCAGAAATAATTTCCTCCTTCCCTTTTTCATCTTTCTAAGAATTTAAGAGGTGAGTTTAGCGTTGGGGCTCAGAACTAGGGGCCAAAGGAACTCAGCTCCTACATCATCAGAATCTGTTGAAATATCACATTTGCTTTCAACGGGCAGAGTCTCTGGCAGAAATAAGTGTTTTTCAGAGAATTTCTGCAAGAACTAGAGGCACGCAATCCCTGACAAGGTTAGTGTAGTTTTTTCTATAGACATGGGTGGGTGCCGGACGAAAAGCAGGAATCTTTTGTTACTCCTGCTAGCTTGAATAATCAGAAAAGAGCTATCAATTTTAATGGAAAATAACCTAACCAATAAGTTTGACCTCTAAGTAAAGAGATGGTGGTGAAGGATGTAGTGCAGATCAAAAATTCGCCTGAAATAATGTTTGGAAAATATGGAAATATAAATTGTTTTGCCCTCTTTATAGTAACAAATGACATGTCAACAAGACGTACAAGTCTCATCAGAAATTACTCTTGTGAATTGTCAAATCTGTTACAGATAAAATATGTAGGACTTGTTTTGGTTATTAAGCAACCAATGCAGCTGGGGAAGAGAGCAACATCTCTCTCTTCCCCATTCATTTCCTGTGAAACTCTTAGGGGAGAAGATGGCGTCAGCCAGGAAAGATAAGCAATCTGTTTCAGAACAACAGAAATATCTTATTGTATCATGCACATAAAATACCACAGTTTGAGTTTTGGAAGTGAGGGGCTTCTCAGCAATTCCAGATTGTCCAAGTACAGCATTCTAGATGTAAGACCCAGAAAATGTAAAGTTTTGTAGGGGCACGAAGAGTCGTCTAGTGTCTAATGTCCATGAAAGTAAGTGAGAATTAAATACTGGCATTTCTGCCTTTGAAATCACCCCTTCATTACTTCAGACCTTGGAACAAAGATGTTGAGTATAAAGATTTGGGTTTGAATTTGGTTTAAAGCAAGATGTTTATCAAAATAATCTTTAGAAAATTGGTGGAATAAATAAATCAAAAAATTTTTAGCCAGGCCCAATGCTCAAGGCTGTGGTTAGGTAGGCTTCCTTCCCACTGCTTCGCAATAGTGAAAAATGAGTGTTTTCACACAGCAAGCAAGCAATTAGATGGCCTGTTGCTGGGATTGTACTTGCATGTAACAGTGGGCAGGGTGGAAACATAGGTCTGACTGAGTTAAGAGGCTCTTCAAGATGTGGGCCTATAAAGAATGTGGCTTGTTTTACAGAAACACATTGTTCCTGCACTCAAATTTTTTTGCTGGGGGGATTGAGTGCCGTGGGATTCTGAGATAAAGTATTTTTGAGTTTCGGTTCTGGAGATCAGAACTGGACCAACACAATTCTGGAAACTTGGGATGACTAAGGGAACTGCTCTGATGAAGCACAAGACTATGACTGAGTCACGCAAATAGACTCAGGTCATGGCTGTAGCACAGATCCCTCATATGACCTTGGCAAGTGACCTAATCTCTGTGCCGTGGTGACTTACTCTCTGCGTCTTCGTTGAGTGTTTGCAAAATGAGAATAACAGTACTGCCTTTGTCTTGTCTGTTAATACTGAAAATTCTTCAGTGCAGGAATTATCTCTGTGTGTTTAATGAGGTTCTTGGCATGCACGTCTAGGTGCTATTTTAATAACAGTACATAATTGCTGCTAGTTTTATCCCTAACCTTTTTGGAACAGAGTCAGATTTAGGAAATCCTTTCTTTTAACCCCATCCTCACCTTGGGAGATCCAAAGACTAAAGGGGATCTCAGTCAAAGTCACCCTTGCTTTGCAATATAAACTAAATAACTTTCCTTTGGTAATCCTGCATGACCTGGCATTCAGTTCCCTTATGGGCAGAAATCCCACTAAATTATCCTGCTCGTTTGATTCTGCCAGATTTAAAGCCAGCATATTGCATTGGCTTATCTTCCAGGGTCTGGATTTGCAGAGTTTGTAGCTAACAATAAATTTTATTAACTGCCTCCATGGAGAAAACCAAAACATCTCTGCAGTAACAAAGGTGGAACAGAGGTAATAAAGGTCTCACGGAGTCACAGAGCATGAGAGGCACTGGAGACACAACTGTATCCTGAGAGACAACATTAGAAAGAAGATGGAAGACTCCTCAGTGATAGCCAATTTTACGTATTATTTGGGTTCCCTACAAATGCTTACGGTCATTAAACTCACGGGAATGGATACTACTGCTGCAGAGCCAGGGCAGGTGAGATCAAGTGCCAAACTGACCATAGGTTTTTCAGATACACGGGTCTTGTTAAAACTGCAAAGTCTCAAAGGCGTTTTGCCCTTATCATGTATGAAATGGTCTCAGTTCTCAAGTGAGAAAAACAAATATTTAATACACTGCAGCATCACTGTTTGCACCTTACCTGAGATTTTGGTGTTGTTGAAGACCATGTCAAAATTCCTACTTGCTACAACTATCATTTGAGCTAGCTTTCCAACCAGCTAGCACTAGGATAGCATCTTAGATAACTAACAGCCAGTGAGGAAAGCAGTGCAATTCTATTCAACATGCTAACAAGTCCTGTCCCTCTGCACTCTCTGCAGGGCAAATGTACAGCTACATTTTGCAGTGACTGCCAAAGTAGTTTGCTGATAGCTGATTGTTAGAGGGTTGCAATAATAAAACCCAGTGTAATAAGGAGGAAGAGAGGAAACATTGCTAGAGATGGGGTGCGTGTTTTGTAAGTTTTATCAATGCAAACCAAAAACGTCAGGACTGAGATTCTATCTTCTTACCGTGTCACGTTAAAGAATCATTCAAGTTTGATCCTGGAGCCATGGTAAGGTGTTGCACTTATGTGGGCAAACTGGGGCATGCCTAAATAATTCCCCAATCTATTTTGCTCAAGTAGGAGACCAAGAATCTTCCCTCTTTCACAGTAATACCCTTTTTGTGTGATCGCCTAACTATGCACGGAAAACAAGGTTTTTGAAAGGAAGTCTTCAGCCAGAGAGTTTTATGGGGTTTTCTAGTCTAACAGTTTGTTCATTCTTCTTACCAACTGTTCTTCCCTTAACGGTCCTCCCTCTGCTCTGTCATCTGATGGAAAAAGCTGGTGATAGAATGAGCAAAAGAGGGGTGGAGTTAAACCATTTTTGAAGGAACTTTCTGTTTTACACTGACTAGATGGAGTCTTAATAAACATGCACTAGTCTAGTCTAAAGACAACTGTTTCTGAATCTAATCCAATTTGCACAGTGCTGTTATACATACCACAACATTAAACATCAAAACCACTTGATATCACATGATGCTTATTTTAATCATCTTCCTGAAGCTCTCTTTTTCTAAGATCGAAGTAACTTAGTGAAATATTCAATGAGATATTCCATATAAAGCAAGCAGCTAAATTCATGGCTGAGTGGAAGTGACACAAGCGATAGCAGTCATACTGCTGTTTTTTGCAGTTAAAGCTACTTAACACCAGGGATGTGGTGAGCAGGAAGGGACTGGATAAGTATTGATGCTTCCTAGGGATAAATGCCAAACCCCTGCTCAGCGCTTCCCGAAATAAAATCCTGTGATATTACAGAGGAGGAAATGTCCATTCCTTCTTGGCAGCTTCTCAGATGCTTCATTTGAGAAAAGTTTAATTTTGACACTGGAGTAGTCTGGAGGTTCACCCAACAAGCCTTCCGGTTCAGTGCAGAGGTCACTGGAGAGTCAGACTTTCCACATTTGGGCCCGATGCTCTTGTTTTCACTTCCAGCTGCTGTGAAAGGTCTCTAACAGCTGACACGGGCCATGTAATTTTCCCATGAAGTAAAAACCTGATGATAGGTGCATTGTGAGATCTCTGCCTGGTTTCAGGAGACCCACTTGGAAAATAAAGTGTGCCCCAACAAATCCCATGCTTTACCTACCCTTTGCTTCGTGCTGCCCTCCTTTCTTTGTACAGTTATCTCTGAGCCTTGGATCAGGTAGAAAGGGAAAGATGGGGATGATCCTCCTCTTGGAACACTGGCATAGGAAACACACCCAGTTACAACCTAGTCTAGAAAAGAGCCTGTGAGCTAACTCGTCTGCCTGAAGTGAAACCATTTGAAAGCTGTGTATCAAGTCTAAGTTAATCACTGACTTTAAAAATGACCAGTGTAAATATCAATCAAATGTCCTGATCAAAGGAGCATGGGAGAATTCCCACGTGTGTCCTCCTAGATGTAACTGTCCTCCTGCAACTGCATTTTTCTCCTTGTTTTACCAATTCTTTGTTTCAAAAGCTGTGCCAAGGGCTCAGAAAATATTTTAAATGACTCTTATAATGAGGAAGAAAGCCAGGAGATTATATACGAACCTGGGAATCTCCCATGCTAGGACAGAAGTGCGCTGCAACAAATCAGCCTCTATTAAGCATTGTAGAGGCTGGGTGATCTGCAGCAGAGAGAGATGGGTTTGTTGAAATCGTTCGCTCCACACTGAGATCATTTACATGTTTATCTAATGCCTGGTATGTGCTTATCAACGGATTTGCTACGCCATCGTGGCATCCTGTGCCTCCCGCTCTGCGAGCTGTTGTTCCCCAGCCTGCACAGGGGGCTGCACTGCTGCTTGATCTGTTCGGCATCATGGGAGGGGAGGCGAACCTCCATGGACGGCAGAAGTGAGGGTTGGTGTTTGCCTTATCAGTACAGGGTGTGCTCCGTGACATCCACTGCAAACTGAGCCTGCTGCTTTTGTCTCGCATAGGCAATACGTGCGTGTTCAGAAGGTCACCATCTTCAGCTCGTCAAGAGGTTTGTGTGCCAGAACTGGCAGTTCTTCAGAGCTGGCTGTTGTAGCAGCCTTCCCTCTCTGTTAATTGTGGAGGCTTTTCTTATGGCCATACCCATAACACTTCAGAGAAAAGAATTCCCAGCCATGGGATGTTGTTTTATCTGTTTCTTTTGGGCTCTCTTATCTTCAGCCACCTGGATGAGTTCTTTCAGACACATTTAGGGGGTCAGAGGTAGCTTTGGCCATGTCTTCCACTTGTGTGTATCAATGGTAGCACGGCTTTTTTTCCAGAGTGGGCTTCAGAGGATGGTAATCTACAACTGGAGAGCTGCATGCCTTCATCTCCATATCTGCAAGTAATGGGGCTGGTCACCCTTCTTGGCTGGCTGGCTGGCTGGCTGGAGGTTTGTACTGGATTGTGCGTAAGGTAGAGAGTGTCCAAGGAGGTTTTGCTTTCTGATTAAATGTTCTGTATGGCTTGGACCATACCACATCTTCCACACACTAAGGTCTGTAGGCTGTTTCATGGTTTCATGGCCCTCAGCTGGTAACTCCCAAGCCTATCTGTTTAGACCTCTCATTCCCCATGGTTTATTCCCATTGTATCCAAGATCCAGCACAAAGCCAGTAAGTCCAAGCAATGTACTTCACTTTGACCACTCCAGTGCTGGTGTTTGGTTATGTGTTACTCTCAAGAAATATCTTTAGCTTACCCTTACCACTCTTGCCCTGTCTCTTGATGTAGTCAGGGTTACGCTTGTATCTGTTCACAGGAGGAGACTGTGTTCTGTAACTGTTACAGCTTTGGTAGCAGTTGTATGTCAGGAGAGCAAAAAAACTAGAAGGCAGGCAGATCACAGTCTCTTGGAGCTACTGCCTGCTACAGCCTTCTCATCCAGCGTTTCTCTCTCTTTTCTTGGGCTTGCCGTGGCAGTCAAGCCTTGTCTTCCCTTAAGAGACGGGATATGGGTGGTCACTTTACACTGAGACCAGTTCTTCCAAATTATTCATTCCAGGCTGCATTTACTTTTATTTTCCCAAGGTAGCCAGGTACCTGAGAGGGAAGAAGTGAGTTTTCATAAAATTTCTAAATCAAGATAATCCAAATTCCTACCTGGATAATAAAATGTTAATAGTACGCAGAGAAGAACTCAAACAGCTCGGAAATCTAAACTTAATTACTTATGGACACAGAGCATTTATTTCTGTCAAAATTAATCACTTTTCAACTTCCAGCTGTTAAAATCCTTCTGGCAGATCTCCAAGCAATTGTCCCTCAGTTACTTTTCCCTCAATTAAATACTAGCGCAGTTCTCAGGCTCTTGTTACATAAGCAGCAATTTCAAATTGTGCTTCTCAGTTATTTTAACCACAAACTGTCAGAAATTTATTCTGCTACAAGGTCTTTTCTCAACTCTGACTTCACTTGAAGTTTATACCAATAATTTCACCTCTGTCTAGGCCTTGGTTTCAAAGTTTAGATGCAGACTTGAAGACTGGCTAGAAATGAGTTTTGGGCTCGATGCTGGCAGATGCTGAGCAGGTTGTTGAGGTAAATGGAACTTGAATGTACTTGGCATTTTCCAGCACATTTAGTGCTTTAGCAGAAGTAGGATGCTCAGAGAGCTGCAATGGAGATGGGACGGTATCTCTGGATGCACCTTTCTCTCTCAAATAATACAAAGAACGAACTATCTAAAATGTAGGTGCTATCAGTTGCACCACAGTAGGTGTTTGCAAGGACTGTTTTGAACCTCCATAAAAAGGCTACAGTATAGGAATGGTTTGATCTAAGATTCGTATGTGAGCTGTGGTTTGGTTTTATGTATCTGTATTTCTCCTTTGGCACTCTAGGACAGTAGGGACTCAGACAATTTATTTGACAATCTGGGGTGAAGAGAAAGGCATGCCAGAGCCCTGATGGTGAGTATTTAAATGCAGTCCAAGCAATCAGAATTTTGCTTGTGTGCTAATAGACTATTTCTTGATCTGTATCTCTGCACCTTGAGTCAAGAATCTATGGCACAGTGGCTTTTCATGTCTGAGCCATGACTGCTTACACAAGGTTGTCAGTAGTCTACTAGCCTTAAAACCAGGATTGAGATACAGAGAAAAAGGACAATAAAAGTCTGGACGATGCTGTTTACTTACTTTACTCCAGTCACCTAAGATCACTTTTTTTCAACGGCGACTTTGATGTGTGTATTTAAAGGAGAATAAACTTAATGATGCAAACAAAGAAAAGTGACCATTGTAACATGTACCTCTGGTTCTGCAAATGTGTGGCCATGTCCCAATGAGCAGCCGTGATTTTGGCTGGAACAAGTGTGACGTGCTCCAGTTCTTAAAAAGTGTATACTAATTCTGCCTCTTTTCCAGAAGCAACAAAGATAGATGATCTCTTATTTTAGCAATGAAAAAGCATCTATGTTTGCATAGTGGGTATTTGTGCAGCATGTCAATTCAGTGAAGCCAAATCATCACACAGGATAGTAAAATATGGCTTGATTGTAGAGCTGGAGGGTTGCATTAAATGTCTGGTTCTGAGTGGCATAAAACAAGGGGTGTTTTAAGTGGTGTCGCTGGTGGCCAGCGACAGGACAAGGGGCAATGGGCACAAACTGGAACACAGGCAGTTCCACCTGAACATGAGGAGGAACTTCTTTACTGTGAGGGTGACAGAGCACTGGAACAGGCTGCCCAGAGAGGTTGTGGAGTCTCCTTCTCTGGAGATATTCAAAACCCGCCTGGACGCATTCCTGTGCAACCTGCTCTAGGCTAACCTGCTTTAGCAGGGGGGTTGGACTAGATGATCTCTAGAGGCCCCTTCCAACCCCTACCATTCTATGATTCTATGATTCTATGAAGTGTCTGAATCCAGATCCAGTTGAACTGTTAAAGTGAGTTACGTGTGTCCAGCCAAGTTTAAACTATATAAAGCCTCTAAATTTCATGGGAGCAATATTTTTCAATGCCAACAAGTAAGAGGTTTTTTTAATCTGTTGTTCCCTCATCAGTCCCTTTGTTAACATGTTGCTGCATCTGTTTGTGTACCTCCTGTGCCAGCGATCACATCGTGTGCGATGTCAGGTCCGTCAGGGGAGATTATAGATGTAAGGTGGATGGAAGCCATGGACTGAGCAGTGGGTGTGCACGTTTTTGATTACTAGCCTCACCCTTTGCTTTCTAGCCCACTACCTTCAATTTGTGCTCCCCTCTTCCCTTTTCCTGACTACCTCCTTCCCAAGACAGCCGTTGCAAGAAACTGCACAAATGTAATGAGAGTGGAAGCAAACTGCAGGCATGGGACAGCCATACCATGTGGAAAGAAAAATCACCTATTTTCATGAAACTTAGAGACTCAATATTTGTGAAGGCTCTGCTGTTGTGTTGAACTTTGTTGAAACAAGTCACAGGGTTTGCAAGTTATTAAACTAGGAGAGAGCACATAGGCAACATAACAGCTCAAATCCTGCACTCTTAGAAAGACAAACTATTGCTTCATCTCCAAATACAGTAAAGGGCAATGCAAAACTTTGGTGTAGGCGGTGGGAAGAAACAGCCTGAATATGATCCAAAGTTTCAGAACCTTGCCTTGACAATGGTATCTGATCCAGTATTGTCTCAGAATCTCAGAAATGCCCTTTTTCCTGCAGGAATAACCTTTGATATAGGAATTAATTGTCACAACACCCCATTGACCTCCCAGGTTAAGAAACCTCTTTGCAGGCAGAGTAGGAATTTAAGTGCTTATTTCCAGGTGTAAGCATTTGTTATATGCACGTGAAAATGTGGACCAATATTATCCCATGCACATACTTGGGTGTGTGTATTTGAGAACTTGTATATAAGAGAATTTAGAAATAGTTGGGTTCATCAGTTTTAATTTAAAAAAAGGAGAGAAGTAGAAACAATTTGCTTTGAACTGATGTAATTTCTGACACCCTCATTTCATTTTATATTAGTTTTATTGATTTAATTGAAGGTATGGGATTTAAACTAAACAGAAATAATCCATCCTGGACTCAAATAGAAATATTGCTCAGGGCTGGTCAATAATTTGGTCTTTTAAAGAAAAGCAGACTTCTTGTCAGTGAAATGCTTCTTAGTTGAAATCGAATTTCACAGAAGAGTATAATTGATTGTGGAAAATGCATGTTACTGTTGAAGAACCAACCACACACTTTTGTCTTTCACCTAAACATGGGTAGCCTTGTGTTTACTTTTTCTTAAAAAAAAGCTCAAAAAACTCCAACTATTGCCTTCCCCAACAATATAGTCTTTTTTGTCACATTTCCTTGCAGAAAGTAAAAAAATAATTATTTATGCTAATTTAATGAAGTAAGTGAAGGTAAAGTATAGACAGTTCCTGTAAGAGCTGAGGTTTTAAAAAGAAATACTTCTTGCTGCAGAAAGGAAAAATACCTTTCCTGAGGGGTGGAAATGGAGTACAGTCTGTTAGATGGAACATGTGAAGGCTTTGCAAAGCAAAACGTTGCTGATATGGCGCGCAAAACTGCCGTTTGTCGTCATGTGTAACATAGGGAGCCATAGAGCTATAAAAAGGGTGAGAAAGACCTTGGAGACAAGCAAGAGCTTGACAATGTGTAAATAAACACTGCAGGAAAGAGCAGCCACACAGTGTGAAAAGGGAGTAGTAGTAGTTACTTCCTTGGCTTCTATTATTCTTGATTTCTGATGGGAAAAGACGAGAAGCAAGCTCAAAATACTTTTCACCCACCTTCCTCTTTGCATCGAGTTCACAGAGTGCGGAATAAACTTGCTGTCAGCTAGGGTAACAGAAAAACGGGTCTATATCCCCTGCAGGGTGATTTTCTCTGTGGAGTGGAGAGCTTGGGGAGCTGAGGAATTGCTGCAATGCTGCCAGCTGCCTCATCAGGCATTCTTGCGCAGTCCTGTATTTCCAGGGCACTGGGAGGGAGAGGGTGACAGTAAGCACAATCACATGAGATCATCTGTGTGGGCAAGCAGCAGGAAAGGGAGATCCTGAGGAGGTTTTCTAACAAATGCCAGGTATTTCATAAAAGCCCAAAGAAATACACAAACCTTGTGATCAGCACATTGTTCTTCCTCCCTCCCCACTCCTCCTGGGGAAGGGAAGAGCATGATCTCTAAGCCAAAGGGGTTTGCATCTGGTGCTGCCCTGTGCTTGTTTGTGATTGGACTCCTGCATGACCAAAAGAGCCGCCTGCATGGCGTGAAGGTGCCACTGAGTTGCTCACCACAAGCAGCAGGGGCACCAGGCTTGGCTCAATGGCCAGGCCTAGAGCTGCTTCACAAGGCTGTGGAGACAAAGTGCTCCTCAAGACCTTTCCGTCATCGAGAACGTTCATCTAGGCATGGCAGGGCAGGCGTCTCTCCCTCTTTCTCTGCATGCTGACCGTCCATCTGGAGGACATCCACCATCTGCTGCTTTTATAGCATACCTTGGGGGTCTACTGGGAAAAGAAAGTGAAATGGCAGGAGTTAAAGAGGGGACAGAGAGCTAGGAGAGCATAAGGAGAGGCTGGATTAAGGAGTGAGCTATTGTGGGCATCTAGTGGGAGTAGAGAAGTACATAATGTAAGAAAAGTATTACTTAAAAGAGGAATTGCTATGTTGAGATATTTTCCCCCCCTAGGCATTAAAGTGCTTTAAAAATGGCATGTTTCAGCTCTCAAGACTGTTAATAAATAGCCATAGTTACAGCACTATCCATGTGCCTCTGCTTTAGCAACTTGCACTTATGTCTGGGCCATAAAAATTCAGTGTTGCTTGGCAGAAAATTGTCCCAATGAACGTTGGCTCAGCATGTGGGCAGAGCTGATGGTTTTCAGAAAGACAAAGATAGCTGTAGCACTATTGGTGCCTCCAGAATGAATCTCAGATGTAAGAAAATAGATGTAGTTGCACTTTACTCTTGATTTACATTGTGGGAAGGGGCACTACCTCTTTCTAGTTTTTGCTTACCACAAAAACCCGTAGATTTGTTTAGGAATCTTGAACACACACACACACACACACACACACACACACACACACACACAGTCTTACTCTGTCCTCGCATTCTCGTATCACCCTAGGAAACATGACAGAATTTGGTGGTGTTCATGATTTAGGCCATGGAGAAAAAGGGGCTGATTCCGTATCAGCCAGTCAGAGACAGTTTCACTGGTGTTGGATCTTGTCCTGAGAAGGGCCTGGATTTGGCCTTGCCTGTTTATGTCACTTGGAAATTCCTTAAATTGCTTTCCTACCATCTGTAGTAAACAGCGATCCCAGCACAGCGCTAACCATGTGGGCATTCCTGGCCTCTGGGTTTCCTCAGCAAACAAAACAGTTATTCATTTTGCTGCATTCCTCCTAGCAAACATGCCAGTGTGTTGGGGAAAAACCGATTGACCCACTGCATACAAGAAAGGCCAAGAGTTCAGGCTGGCATGCATTTGGTTATTTTCTCTATTTTTACAGCTCTGTGCATTTTCTTCTCTTCCTTTTCTCACTTTAAGGTTAATGCAGGTAAGCCTGAAGCAGTCTGTGGAAATGTACCCAAGAAATTTGGAGATTCCAAGGACCTGCTGGGTTAATACATGTGTTTGGCCAGGTTCTTGTTCTTAGTGACCTGTCCTGGTGTATCCCAGACATGTCTCAGCTTCTTGTTGGCACCACTCCTCTGCCCCAGCTATTGCAGTGAGTGTGAATGTTGCTGGTGGTGTTGCAATGAAAGCATGTATTGCAGTGTGCTGTGGCTGCCACGCTTACCCTTTCAGCGTCCCTGCAGCCAGTTCACTGGTGACAATCCTGTCTCTTCTGGCTCCATTGATGTATGTGTTGAAGCAACAGGCATACTCCTCTCCAGCCTAATGACCTTCTTGTTTTGCGTTACTTCAGTGTCTGTGTTTTTATGGAAATAGGCACCTAATTAAGTGAAAACCTGCTTAGGCCACAGATGCACGTACAAGTTTGGCAAGTCTGGCTGCAAACGCATGATGTTACTTTTGAAAGTCATTTAGTGCCAACAGGGGCAACTCCCCCCACCCCCCTCTCCCCCCCAGTCAGTAGGAACTACGTTTCCCACGCTTTCAGGTACCTCCCTTTTGATGCATGGCTTGCTGATGCTTTGCACATTCATGTGTACTCCCTGCCCATTTGTAAACACAAGCTGAAGTGTATTTTTCTCCGGGTTTACGTTTTGGGAGGCCTCTGCAGGTAAGTCTAGAGCTCAGTTCTGTTACTTCACGTGGGCTATGTCATTCTCTAAGCAGACCTGCTGAGTCCGGTTGAAACTAAATGGTCTTTAAAGTGATCCTGTTTCAGAAGACTAAGAACAGTTTTTCTTCAATATGATTTTAAGAGCAATTTTAGCTCAATATGCTCCAACTATACCAAATGCAGGCTGCTTTATGCACAGACAATCGGTAATATGTATTGTTCCCACTTGGAGTTACTGTGCCTGTAGGATGCCAGTGCTATGAGCACTTCTGTCATGGGCATCCAGGCAGCGAGCTCTGGGTGGATATTCACAATGCACAGGGAGCATACTGCTGTTACACTAAACTCTTCCTGCACACTATGTTCAAGGAAATAGTTTTGGTCCCTTTATAGTTACCAACTTTGTGTAATGAGAAAACTGAGGTAGTGATTTGTGGACTGTAGTGGGTATAGGTGTCCCGTGAGAGACCTTCTGCCTTGCTCAGAGGCTCCTTCCTGAGCCAAAGGTAGCAGGTCCCTAAATTCCACAGTAAAGCCAAACTTTCCCAATAGACACAAGCTTTTTGCTAACTGCAGACTGGGCTGTGAACAGGATGAAAATATTTCAGTGTAATTGCTTTAGGCCTTTTTCCAGAGCCCTGGCTTGGGATGGAGACAGGAAAAAATCCCTCCAGGCAAAAATCCAGGACGAAATAACATCCAAAAAAGACTTTTGACAGGAGACCAGTACAGTCCAAATAGTCCTGGCCTGTTCCAGCCAAAAAAAGGATGGTGGGTCACCTTCGGCTGATGTAACAGTGTTGCTTTACTGGAATTATTTATGTGTGGTGCTACTGAATGCCTAAGATACCCTCACCAAGCGTAGAACCTCATTGCGTGCAAAGCATTTTTGCAGACGCTTCCATGCTGGATGATCTAAGATGACCAGGAGTGAGATTAAGGAACTATTATTATTCCCTTTAATAAATAGGAAACTCATGACAGAGTCTTTAAGTGAGTTGCTTAGAGTTACTTTAGAAACGTGTGCTTTCACCACTCCTGTCTAGCTCAACACCAGTGGCTGAACTTGTAGACTTTTGTATTGGAAAGCCTGAGTCTCATCAGCTTGATCCTGACTGTCATGTTAGAGGTGATAAACAATGCCAATTAGAATAATAAAACAATAAGCCAAAGACTGGCAAATTGCCAGGATGAGAGTGTATTGTGTCGTGTTTTGTGGGTCCTTGGGTATGGAATTGTTATACCACCTGGATCTTGTAACCTTATTCTAGCTTTGCGTCAGATGATTAGAGGCTAACTGAATATGGCACCAAGTTTAAAATAGTGTTACCAGGGACCATCTACGCAACTATAAACCAGTAAACCTGACTTGAGTTCTGAACAAAGTGGATAGTGTAATTATGATCAGGAGGACGTGGAATATATGAGAAGAGTCAGTATCACTTTTACAAAGGAAAGGTATGCTTTGCAAGCCATTAGGGTTCTTTGGAGTCAGTAAGCCCATAATACCGAACACGTGGATTTTCAGGAAGAAGTGAATTTTCAAAAGCTCAAGGTTTCTAAAGCGCCATGGCAGGAAAATAGCAAAAAAGAGTATCCTTTCAGGAATAAATCATTTATTAAAATACAGGAGTTAAAAAAAGACTTTTTCCCAATGGAAATGGAAGTCACAAAGGAATTCTGCAGGGTCTGTGATGAGATCTGAGCTATTCACGATGCTCATATGATCTGAAAGGAGAGTGAACAGTGATGTGACAAAATAAGAAGATAATACAAAAGGGTTCAGATTAGCTGAAAATAAACCTCATTGTAAAGAACCATGAGGTATCTGAGTGACTGGACAGTAAAGTAACAGATGAAATCCCATGCTGAAAACATGACATACTGCCAAAGAGAAAAATAACTTTTGGGCAAGTGGTTTATAACAAACTAAAGAAGTATTTTTTCACACTGCGCATAATTACATTATGGAATTCGTTGTTACGGGGATCTGTGAAGGCCAAGAGTGTAAATAGGTTAAAACAGTAACTGAAGAAGTTAAAAGAAGAAAGGAGTAAATGGAGAACATCTCTTGACTTTGGAAGTCCCAAGCACATGCTGATGATGTGCTGGTTCACATGGCGCATGATCCGGATAGTCATTGTGTCTCTGTCCTGCTCATTCCAGGAAATGGTGCCTGCTGCACCTATTGCCAGAGACAGCATGTAAGAAAATAAGATGATGTTCCAGATGCAGACTTGTGATTTAGTAAGATCACAAATCAATCAGTGAATTGACTGTAGCTTGGAGAGGAGATGGGAGTACTCTCATAACAGGCCTTTCCTCAGGTGCAGGCTGGAGCATCCCTTCTTCTTCATTATACTCAGGGTGATGCTATTCAAAATCTTGTTATATGAGCCCGATGTCTGAACCTCCTCTGATTTTGAACACAGTCCTAATGCTAAATAAAATCATTCAGCCTTATTTGTTAGCCTTTAATACGCTACTCCTGACAAATACCTTCACGTCACTGTTTATTTAGTGAATCCTACAGCGAAGCCTAACCCCAAGAGGAGGATCACTAAGCTACATCCTGTGGTTATATTCTCCTCAATAATAAAGTATAAGAGTTTGTATAATTGTGCTTCCAGACTGATAGTCCAGTCCTCAGAGGTGACCAAGTATTTACTGCTGAACTAGAGAGCCAGTGTATGTCAGACAGAATAGTAGAAGGGCAAATCTTCCCACTGTATAACGGAGGAGATTTAATCAAGAGAGAATTGAGAAACAGCATGGCTCCAAGAACATGTTGACCTTAGCTGTAAAATCTCTTTAGTACATGGCAGGCCTCATTTTCCAGTGTGACTAATCAGTTTTGTGCCCGTGCAAATCTGTTGGCTTCACGGGAAACTCTATTTATGGATTCAAGTTAAATTTTTCAGGCTGAACTATTTTTCCTGGCTGCACTCATGAGCCAGGGGAGGTATTGATCCCTCTTTCTATTCAACAGATAGCAGTCAGCATGCTTGTCTGTGATGTGGGAACCTGGAATTAAAATCTTGATGGTCCCCCACATTTCAAAGGGTACCCTCACCCATGGAGCTGCAGGCTGTTTCTTCAAACAACTTCTGTTTCACTCCCAGTCTCTGTGCATGTTTTTTCTCTCTGTAGAAAATATTCCTTGAAATTAAGATGGAAGTCCATATGCTACCTCTCAAGGGGCATCCAATTTATCATGAAATTATAGAATCAGTCTTTCTCGTTGGTTTCTGAGTATTTAAGTATTTTATAGCAAAATGTAACAACAGTAGGATAAATTGAGAGCAATTATATAGATGTATCATGTTGCTTTCCCTTCTGAATATGGTATAAAACATTATTCAGGGAATATCCAGCAATTAATCCCCTGCCCTCTAGATTGTTGATTAAATAGAGAGATTTCTTCCACCTCACTGGTTTAACAGGTGGGGCCTAAGACTAGCCCTTCATTTTCATTGCTCTTTGCTAAATGCCTGGAGTAGGATCTGGTTTATTCTTCTACTTTTTATTCGTTGAACTAAACCTTAAAACATTTAAATTCCACCTGGACTGACCTGTAACTTCTTTCTTTATTTGACTGCTAAACCAAAATCTCAGCTTATTTATTTGAATGTGTATGAAACCGAGACACAAATTCTTTACCTGCTTACTGGTACCAGGCTTTTTATAATATAAAATGGCTACTCATATGACTATTCTGTAAGTCTCCTTATCAATGTCACTTCCCACAAAATTTGCCATTGTAACAGTTTTTCACAAAGCTCAGCATATCTTTTTCTTGATATACAACTTTTCATTCTACTTTAGCTAATAAGCAGTACTTCAAATGAGTCCTTTTAGTTCAGTAAAGTAAATGGGAGCTATGCATAACTCTGCTGTGTTCAACAATATTTAATACCTTTCATTAGATGTCTTTGCTGCACTAAAATCTATTTGCATGCTAATGATATTGCCTGCTACAAGTTGGCTGCATTCTTTTTTTTTTTTTCTTCCCCAAAGGAGTAAAGTTAACCTATTTGCTTCAATCCAAAGAGTCACAAGTATGTATACTCACAGGTCTTTATATGATCTAACCCTTCTTATTCATCTGCACATTGCTGGTCGCCAGAGTAGGTCACAGCCTTGGGGTCTTGCTGCATCCACAGATGCTTCCAGAGTCTCATTTAATGCACACATCTGGCCCAAGGATTGCAGCCAATACTCTCAAGGGCAACACTTCAGTACTTTTTCATGGTCTCATCACTTTGACAGTAGCAGTAATACTGCTGCCTCCTCTAGGGAAGTCCACTGAGCAGCTACAGCTCTGGCACAACTACTGCCAGCCTCCTGAATGGCATAGGCTACTGGATGTATCTTATACCTTAATCCAATTTTCTGTGCTGGCTTCCTCTTTGCTTTCCAGAGCATCTTATCGTATTGCACAGGAACTTGCTAATCAGAGTGACTTAGCTGAGTGCTGATTAAAGTCATGCCTCTGCTGTTCTTATGGCCATTGCTGCTGCAAGTGTTTGTGTTCAGTCCACATGTTTTAGAACTGCTGATTTAACCCATTTTTCAAAATACTGATTTTCAGGTAAAAGCCCTGAAATGTCTCTATCTCTGAAGGTCCCATGCCTGCAATAGCAACTGCCATATAAACTTTGATTAAACTAATGGGTGATGAAATAATCAGAGTACTGAGGTCCCAGTGTTAGGGATCTTTTCTCATATCCCCTTCCCTTCTGGGTTTGTTCAGCCTGTCTATTGCCAAATCTGAATTCTCATGGACTGATGGCAGTATGTTCTTAGAGGAAGGTCCCCACTTAAGCTATTTGTTCTGCTTGGTAGGTCATTGGACCCCAGAGCTCAGATTTGTATTGATTTCCTTCCCATTGTAAGACCATGCCAAACTATTGGAATGACGGAGACTACAGAAATTAAACACTTGCAGAAGAATACTTTCCAGATACAGTAACTAAGACCATTGTCACTCATTGCAGGGTGCTACAGTTGTTAAGTGTCCCTCTGAAATGATGAGAAGAATTCAGAGTCTACACCAGGCAATCACAACAGAATGGACAAGACACTGGATTCACAAGCACAAAGGGATGCTGTCCCGGACAATCTACAGTGGTGAGGACCTGGTCTGATGAAGATGAGCCTGACACCCACCACCACAGCCAAGCCAGGGAGAACAAAGTCTGGCTTTGAGAATCAGTGTTTTTATGCATGCAAACCAAATTTAACTTCTACTTCAGCAGGCAAACCAGGTATTAATTCTACCAGTGACTGCAAATCTACATGGCAGTAGGCTCTTACAGAGCTCTCTAAAGATTGCCAATTGTTTATCTGGATATCAGTTACAATCTGAATTCCAAATAAGTTTTTTAAGATCCATAGCCTGCAATTATTATTTTCAGGCTCTTAAGAAAAGAATTGTGTCACAGTTCTTTGTGCTTTGATTTATTACTGAGTAATGCTGGCCTAGTGAGAATCTGATACTTATCTTCCAGCTGTGGTTGATTTCGTGGGCCTAATTTTAAGCCAGGGGTCAACAACAGATTGTGCACTTTGTTCATTTCTTCAGGGCATAAATAATCTAAGCAGCATAAAGAAAAAGCAGAATCTCTGACTCTTCCCTCCCACTGCTGTAACTCACTTGAAATCACGGATATATTTGTGATTAGTGCTATCACAAGGATGAAGAAACTCAGTTCCTGGCCACTGAAATGAATATAGTTCCCCCGTTCACATGTTTCAGGAGCAGCATGAGGTCAAAGACTGAGCTAGGCACCCTGGTTTTCCTCCTCTTTTCACATTTCTTGACCTCAGCTGAGGAACAGCAGCCTCACTGATTCACTGTATTCCCTGGGAATAATACAGTGTGCCAGCTGCAGACAGAGTTGACACCTACAGGAAAGCATCTTGTATTAATAAGGGGAAAAGCATTATCAGTGGAAATCAGGCCTAATGTGCCATTTGAGAGCCATTTATATTGTTTCCTAGCCCCTGTGCGTTGACTATGCAGCTCCATTGCTCCTGCTCCTGCTCTGGCCTGCATTCATGTCACTGGTTGATTTAACTCCTGACATTAGGAATATAAAACTCAAGGGAAACAGACTCCTCAGCCTTTTCACACTGCCTTTTCCCAGAAGACGCATGTGCTGGCGGTGGCTCAGGTGGAGCAGGACTGAGCCAGCCCCAGTGAATGCTGATACTGTTATTTTTGACAATCTTTTTGTAGCTGAATGAAAGAACAGAAAAGAAAGGAAAAAGTTGAAATGTTAATTGTTTCCAAAAAAAGCTGCTGAGGAGAGTTTCTTGGCTTGGGGATATGTCCAAGGCTTTGACAGGCAGCGCAAGCTATTTTGAATCCTGTTGGGTTTTTGTTGTTTTGCCTTTTCCCCTAAGATGCCGCTTAACAAAAAAGAGCCCTTGCATGAAAAACAGGTGTGGTCGGAGGACAGGGTGGGAGCCAGGAACTCTCTATGCGTACTGCGGTACTAATCACCTCTCTGGTATTGGCACATGCGTCTGGTATGACATGAGGATTTTCTGTAACGGGGCTGTACAATGGAATAATCATACTTAATGAACTAGGCTTGGATAATGGATGTGCTTTCCTTGCTTGCAGAGGCATGGTGCAGTCATCAGCCTGCATGTGCCCCTGAGGAGGGCTGCTGTTGCAAATCCCTAGGGCCGGGCAGGTAGTAACTCCCCACCACGTGCTCTGGGCATGCTGCCTTTTCCTCACTTTTGTTTTAAGTTAGTTGCTGGGACTTTGCAGAAAACGTGATCAGTTTGTGTATAGGGTGTGCTACAATATAGCTGCATGTCCTTGCAATCCCTGCTGCCTTGCTCCATCTGCCATCCGTAGAGACTTTCCTCCTCTGGAAGGGATGGTGACCTCAGTTTGAATGGGTGAGATACAAGACTTCAACAATAAATTTCTTGTGGCATCCTCATGGCAGCCTTCGAGTAGTGTATTGGGGCCTGAATGGTCAAAAAAAAGGAGTCTGGATTTCTCAAAAGGGATCAGAGAAGACATTCAGAGCAAGACAAGTGGGGCAAGGAAGGTTGGCAAAGTGCTGCCATAGCTGCCCTTTGAGGCAATGACTCTTTACTCCGTTCACCTGCCTCCCCTGTAACCTTCTTCTAAGTTTTAATACAATGTTTATGTTCTGAAATAATTAAAATTTGAACAAGTCTTTAAAAGGGGATGCTTCATGCTGTTTCTTTCACAGGACTTTCCTTTCCTATAAGCATCACATGAATTTTGTCTTAAATCTGAAAGTCAAGTGAGGAGTTTTGCCTTCTTTTGAAACTGGAGAAATAGAGACTGCATCAATTTATTCCCCTTGGCAAGTAAAAAAAAAATAAATCTATGACAGAGACCTCACTTGACCTAGTTGTCAATCCTCTCATGAAACACACACCACAGTTACATAATGTATCTAACTCCCCTCATCCAATTTTGGGTCCTTATTGCCCTCACATCAGTTGTAGCTGGAAAAGCAAAACTTGATGGCCTGACACTAAGCCATCCATAAAAATCCCTTGTAGGGATTTTTGGTGATTACTCGTTCATGGTAGTCACCATTCTTACTAGCATGCCGGAATGTTTCTTATACTGTCTGTCTCATCCCATTCTCAGCCAACCATGTAAGTGCGTGCTTCTATTGAAAAAATAATAGGGAGGATTGCTCACGGCCTTTAAATTAAGCACACAATTAAGCCCTTGCACAGCCTTGCAGTGCATACCACCTTTCAAGGTCAACCCTCTATCTGCTCTGCTCTTTTTCCACATTATGAGTCTTGTGCAGGCTGCTGGGAAATTGAACAGCTCTGCATGTGATCTGCATGTGATTCAATGAGAGTGTAATTTGCATGAGTGTCTGATTAAAAATAAACCCTTTCCTTTCAAACATCACCCCTTGCCCATTCAATGCAACAAGAAACTAAGCTGACGTCCTTGCCTTTGCCTCATACTGAGGTTTTAATAAGGCTGGAGGTGTGTGAGTATCAGATTACTTCTCAGTGAGAACGAAATAGCTGTTTCCTGAGGGCACTTGACCTGCTTCCAACCATAGTAAGTAATGTAGTCTTCAGAGGACAAAACTAAGTCTTATCCTTTATGTATTAACAGTTCTGCTATGGCCAGGGCTTATCCTGTTTTACCCGGTTATACTAATAACTCCTCCAGATTCTGAGAACTTCTTGGGATGGCTGTGATAATTGCTGACAAAGATGCCTTTATATAGAAACCAGCTTTCCTTGAAGCCATGAAATTCTATTTTTGGAATGGAAATATCTGCAATGTGGAAAAATTTGACAAATTTGGAACTTGTTTGTTTATTAAGGCCAGTGCTTAATCCTAACTGCTCCATTGTAAAGTGTGTATACTACAAGGCCTGTGCTAAAATTATTTTACACCTAGGAGCTGATTTTCCTTAGGCTATTGACCAGTTCAGCATTTGAATTATATAGCTGCATATGACTCGATAAGAGGAAGGCAGAGATGATCTCCACAGAGAGATAACTCTGTCTCCCAAGCTTATAGCAACTCTGCTGCACACACATCTGATGCCTGGAATTATAAGAAACTAAAGATACCTGACGTCAGCAGTATTCCCAGTGATCTCACTGTACTCGTTTGTCTTGCTTTGTGGTGTGCGTGTCAAATACAAAATTCAACAAATACAGTAACAGAGTCCATGAATAAACAAAAGGTCTTACTGATGGTGCATCCCTGTAGTAGGCCCTGAAGATGTGTCTCTGGGGTTCTGTTACTTCTCAGTCGGCAACTGCGTTCAGCCTGACTTTGCAGGATTTTGTGTGGGTATTTCACTGCACAGCTTGTAGCATGTCCGCAGAGCTTTCTTGCCCATGCAGGGAACAAAAAGAGTAACAGTGTGCTTGCTGTGATGCTCGGTGTGCCTCTCTTCGCAGCACCTGCTTGGGTTGAAGTGGTGGACCATCTTCTTCATTCATCCTAGTGACAGAATCTGCTTCACACCACGCTTGCTGTTGAGGAACTCATCCTTTGAAGTGCATAGAAGGACTCTGACTGCCTTGTGTGTACTTTGTATCAGATCCTACATTACTAATTTTACTTGAGGTAGTGGGATTGAGCGTGAGGCTGCCATTTTCCAATTGTTGCTACAAGTTCCTTGGGTCTGTAACTTGGCTGTGGAAGGCATTTTAATTGAGAGGTGCTGCAGTGGGCTCTGGGGGACAACATTTTGGTTCGTGTGTATATGTAATTTATTATAAAAAAGCTTAGCTCGCAAGGATTCGTCCAGGTTTCTCTTTCCATGGTGTAGTCTGAGATTTCTCCCTTGTTTCCTTCTCAAGACATAAGTTTCTCCAGGTATTACCTCTTCTGGTAATTTTTTGGTCCAGCATCCTTATACGCAATGAGCTACTTGCTCCTTGTTAGTGGTTAGATACTTGTCTTAATGGAGAAATTCACCCTGCTAGGAAGTATATAGCCTCATCAACTGCAGGGACATTCAGCACTAGACCATTTATCCTGGCATAACAACACTGATGACTGAAGACAGGTGATGTGCAGCCAGTGCACCACAGAGCTTAGATGGTGGGACTGATGCGTGCTGCATCTGACCAGGTTCTGTAGCTGATCTTCACAAACAGCAGACTCTTAATTAGTTTTATAGAACTCCAGAAGCTTTATACTGCACCCACAGGGATTCAATTGGCTTTGGCCAGCTTTGACATCAGTGATCTCTATTAAAATCATTTGCGTGTCAGGGAAAACACAGGGAAATGCATTTGCGATGTCAAGAACTACTACCTCCCACTCCTGGTAGACTTCCAACTCCCTCCTGCCAGAGGTCAGCTTTCTTCACGTGGGAAATGCCCCAGCACAGGCTGTTCCTCTAGTGTCACAGGGCTGATGTTAAATCTTGCATTAATTCTTCTCACTTGCTTAGGGTACAGGGAGACTAAGTAGGAAGTGCTTGACCGTCAATAGAATTGAGGGATCCTTGTGCCATGCTTTCTAAGGAGGAATATATCACACTAACAATGCTTGCATGTGCCTCCTGTCTCTGCGAACCTGCCCAACACTTGCTTGTAAGAAATACTGTGCCCTGAGAAAAGGCACAGGGGCAAAGAAAGGACCCAGAGTGCCCATGAATGTCACCAAGGGTTATTGGTGCTGTGTAATAGCTGACTGGGCTGGCTGGAGCAAGGTGGAGGGTGTTAGCCTTCCCCTCTGAGGACAGAGACTCTTTTGGCTGTCCTCCTGTCTTCAGCTTCAAGCTAAGATTAATACTTGGTTGCAAACGCTTCTGTACCTGCCCCCAGCAGAGTTTTGCATTGTCATTCAAAGCAGTTTTCCCCAGTGCAAGATCCTCTTGGGAGTGGAGCAAAACAGCAGCCTGCTCTGTCCTGTGAAGCTTGGAGGGCTTTGGGGCATTCAACACTGCAGGAGCAATTCAGCACTCCAGAAGATCAAATTTCACTGCAGAAAAATTCAAAAGTAAAGGAAGCTCTGGCTTGAGTTTCCACAGACTAAATGGATAGATAATGAATGCAATATTTCAAGCAAATAGTATGACTGTTTGCAAATTATAGAATGTAACTGACATCTGCCATACCAACCTCTGCCACCACAGCTGCCTACCTGCGTGCTCTTAGTCCGCTCATGGTGGCCTACAATGTTCTTTCCCCTTTCACTTGAATGTCTTCCATTTTTCTACTTGCAAAATAACTGTATAAAGACTTTGAAAATTTTAATACTCCCAAATATGTGAGTGTTTGAGACAGGTTCGTTTTAGCTGTCTATAGGTGATTGGCCAGGGCGGTTCTGTGCATTCCTAGTTGTTCATGGTCAGTACAGGATGTTGGACACTGAAAGCACATGGTACCATTTTTGCAGAAGGACTGGCTGACTCTGTGACCAGCACTCTGTTGTGGAGGTGACTTTGCAAACATTTATAACCTGAGCTAACTCATGAGCCATTCTGGAAATATTCTTGTGAATTAGATCTTGCTAGCCTAAACAGTGCAGAAAGCAAACAGAGAAGATTATGAAAAACATCAGGGCAAACTTGTGGTAACACTGGCAGTTTGGATGAACGTTAATGAAAATGTCTCTCTTTATTACAATTTTAACTCTAATTCACACTTTAGCCACATTCAACAGAAGAGCGGTTATAGAGACCTGTCAAACAGACAAAAAAAAAAACTTGCTTCATTTTGTGAAATAGACACTTTTGCAACTTAGCCATGTGATTTGTTGCTGCTGGCTAAATTCTTTGTTTATCCAAATTAATTTATTCTATAAGTTTATGGAAACATACACTGTGTATTGAGCTGGAAAGTTACAATTTTTCTACAGCTTTTGTAAGAAAATGAAGACACATTTCGGATGGACAAATATGTTTGGAGGTTGGAGAGTATTTCTTTTACTGATCTGTGGCTTATTCACAAAGATTTCATACAAGAATGAAATCCCCTTCTGTAGAGTGAAATTTGTAGGAAGGATTTTGAAAGGAAGTGGAAGTAGTAGCAGGGACTTTTTTGGTAAGCTGGTGGCTCCCAGTGTGAAACGGTCATTGTACAAAGATTTGAGAATGGATGCTGATCTTTCAGCTTTTACATTTTTGTCATTGGAGGAATTAGTCTGGAAAATGATGCAAGCATTGAAACAACATTTGAAAAAAACATTATGTTGTCTACAGTAAATTAATTACAAATGCCTTATCTACACCCAAGTAATGTAGAATGCATCACACCCATGTTTCAAGAGCTGCTAAGGTTTTTTTTAAGTATGTAAAAGTTGTAGCAGGATTAGATTGCTTTCTGTGGAGCTAATTCCAACTTTACTGGTTGAGTAGATGGAAGCTAATGACTTAATTCTGAAAGCAATTCAGATGAGTTTCTACTGTTTCTCCAAGGGGCTGGCTGATGAACCGCGATAAGATGCAACTGAAAAACTGTGGGTTTGCTCTGCTACAGTCTCACAGTAAAGCTTGGCTTGATCAGACAGCAAACGAATCAGATAGGAACCATCCATGCCTGAGCTGGGGTGACTGGGCAGGCGGGGTGAGATAGGAGTTAATTCAGCTCTCTACTACAGAAATATGTGGGGTGCACAACTTGCTAGGGTGATGCCTGCAGCTTGATCTTACAAATTACCACAGCATCCACCGTATTTTATGAGGGATAGTCAGGAAAAGGTTATGGACCATAATTTGGACATCTGATGTAAAAGTTTCATTGGGTGTCTAAACGTAACTTGGCAGAAGGTCTGTTGCATGGAGGATCCCTATGATCTGGCAGAGGGAAGTAGATGCCTGGTAAAACTCAGTGCTGACCAAGTAAGCTGAGTTGTGGCTTCAAAAAGTTTGACATGGTGGAAGCTGTAATGCAAGTGTGAAGCGAAAGACCAATGAACGTGGGCTAGTGAAGCTGAAGTTCAAGTGTAAATAGCTGCAATTACAGCCAAAGTTGAAAGACCAGCTGCAGGCAGCCTGCAAACTAGCCTATCGTCTGCTGAGGCTGTGAATTTCGGCTCAGGAAAATCCCTGTACATGGAGGCAAGCTTTGTCTTTTGGGATTGCCACTTTCCCCTGGGCATGACAACGTACTTGGAAATTGAGAAGTAAAGACATTTCAGGAAACCTTTCTTTTCCAAAAAGATTACAAGGTATTCCTCGAGATAAATGACAAGCTATACATTCTGCACTCTGCACTCTGCACACACATAGAAATAGCGCATACTCGATTTGCACGATGAACCAAACATATTTTTTTTGCCAGCAAGTATGTCTTTGTGTCAGCAAAGCAAGCAGTGAGAGCTCACAGTTTAATTGATTTCAAGGCCTCCTTTTGCCTGTATGGAAACTGGAGCGTTGACCACTCGCCCTTGTATGAGGTAATCCATGAAGGAACTCCATGCAGGTGTTACTTCAGTGTACTGTGTGACTGGAGACAGGGTCATTTCCCAAGAGCTACCTCCCTATTGGGCCAGGTATTGGGGAAATTATGTGTATTTACTTGGGTTTGTCCTTTTATTGATTAAAATGAATTAAATTTATCCATTTACTCTGAAGATGAATGCAAAAGCATTTTAGTTTTCAAGCACTGTGATAATGATAATGCTATAGTGTCCCCAGGCCTGCCACATTCTGTTCAGAAAACAGGAGGTAGTAGGACCTGCAGCGGTTCTCTGCCACTGATACAGCAGAAGATGGGAGCTGACGGGCGGCTGACGGGGAATGGCAGAGGAAGAACAAAGGTTGCTTCTCTTGAAAGATGGTGTTACCCAGCAGAGGCAAGGGACCAACTTGTAGAGGAGTTTGTTGAGGTGAGTTTCCACTGTTCTCAGTGCAGTGCCTCCCCAGGGAGAGGGCTCCACTGTGCTGGGGAAAGCCTGGGGTTCAGGCAACCTCTGTGTCGTTGAAAGTGGCAAGAACTTTCCTACTATCTGCTGGTGTCACTCCTACCTGAATACTACTTGTAAGCTGCACTGATTTAGATTGTTAGCTGTTACTCAGGAAAGATTCTGCACAGAAAATTATTCACTTACCATATAGCAATTGAGGTCGGACAGTAGCTAGTGTTCTTATCTATGGGTGCAGCAGGGTGGATACATGCCCCAGGAAATGCACTGAGTTAAGATACCTTGAAATGTTTAAGGCCACTATGGATGGAAATGCTCACTTCACCTGTCTGTTAGATACTTTTATTAAACCAGGTAAAAACTTCTGCAACAACTCTTCAGGCTTTAGAAACAACAACAACAGGCACTGGTACAGAAGAAAAACTTTTCCTGGACCCTTCATTGCCCTCTTCCATGGAAATGGGGCTTCTTTTATTGAAAGAGAGGTCGTGACAAACCTATGGGGTGAAACGTCCATCTCTTCCACTCCCAGCACTGATAAGTGTTGAGCATTTTTATATCTTCACCTTTTACTTGAGACGTTCTGTGCTGTAAAGGTGGGATGGTGACCTTTTCCTTCACACGGTTCATTGATTTCCACACTTGATAATGCAAGTCTTTCCTCTGCCCTTTGACACCAAATTAAACTTTAATACCCATGAAGGTGGAAGGACTGCTGAGTGGGGGTTCTGCTGAACGTTCAATGAGATCTTCTGGGAGTTAATTACACTGCAGGTCTCTTGTCCTTGCAGCTCATTAAATCCTGTCCCCCTCCCTGGTCTGCTGTTGCCAGATAAAGGCAGTTCCTTGTCCCCAAGGGGCTGTTGTCTTTCCTAGCTAATAACTGCATCTTGCCTGCTCCATTTGCTTTTTTACAGGGAAGGCCTCTCTTGCTGATAGCAGCTTGATTTGCATGCTGTCAGAAAAGCTTATCAGCATTGCCATGGAGGACAGTAAAACAAACCGTTCAATTAGTCATGCACAGCTCATTTTGATTCTTGTGATTAGTTATTAACATAAGTAAACAGAAACCCACTTCAAACTTCGTGCTTTTAAAAAGCAAAATGAACAGCCTTCGGGGCAAATAAGAACAAGATCAATGGCAGGCATGTAATTCATCACAGTAATTAAATGGGTTGAAATAGTGTACTAATTTCAAGACCGCTCAGGAAGCCCCGTTTTTTAATATTACAGAGGGAAAAAAGCAGGCAATGGAAGATAGTCCTTCCATTTCCAGAAAGTGAAACAGAAAGTGTTTCATCAGGTCAGTTTTTTCTCCCCAGCAGTTTTATTACATGCTGTCCTCTTAGCCCTCTCGTCTAACTGCTGGAGCTCTCCGTGCTAAGAACAAAATTCTCCTAGGTCAGCAGCTCCTGCCTGCGCTGCACAAATGAGCAGTGCTGTATGGGCCCTTGCTCTCCCAAGCAGAAAGCAGCAATTCTTGCTGTATTTCCAGTTTTGTTAAATCTCAAGTGATGTTTCTGAGGTTTGTTGGCTGCTTTGATGCAAACACAGGGCTCCTGAGTGTTGGAGGTGAGCCTGCATTTACTGATTCTCTTCTGGACTTTGGTTCTCACGGCCCTGTGAGTTTGGTTCTTCATGCTGTGGAGATGGGAAGGATTCCNACAGCTGCCTACCTGCGTGCTCTTAGTCCGCTCATGGTGGCCTACAATGTTCTTTCCCCTTTCACTTGAATGTCTTCCATTTTTCTACTTGCAAAATAACTGTATAAAGACTTTGAAAATTTTAATACTCCCAAATATGTGAGTGTTTGAGACAGGTTCGTTTTAGCTGTCTATAGGTGATTGGCCAGGGCGGTTCTGTGCATTCCTAGTTGTTCATGGTCAGTACAGGATGTTGGACACTGAAAGCACATGGTACCATTTTTGCAGAAGGACTGGCTGACTCTGTGACCAGCACTCTGTTGTGGAGGTGACTTTGCAAACATTTATAACCTGAGCTAACTCATGAGCCATTCTGGAAATATTCTTGTGAATTAGATCTTGCTAGCCTAAACAGTGCAGAAAGCAAACAGAGAAGATTATGAAAAACATCAGGGCAAACTTGTGGTAACACTGGCAGTTTGGATGAACGTTAATGAAAATGTCTCTCTTTATTACAATTTTAACTCTAATTCACACTTTAGCCACATTCAACAGAAGAGCGGTTATAGAGACCTGTCAAACAGACAAAAAAAAAAACTTGCTTCATTTTGTGAAATAGACACTTTTGCAACTTAGCCATGTGATTTGTTGCTGCTGGCTAAATTCTTTGTTTATCCAAATTAATTTATTCTATAAGTTTATGGAAACATACACTGTGTATTGAGCTGGAAAGTTACAATTTTTCTACAGCTTTTGTAAGAAAATGAAGACACATTTCGGATGGACAAATATGTTTGGAGGTTGGAGAGTATTTCTTTTACTGATCTGTGGCTTATTCACAAAGATTTCATACAAGAATGAAATCCCCTTCTGTAGAGTGAAATTTGTAGGAAGGATTTTGAAAGGAAGTGGAAGTAGTAGCAGGGACTTTTTTGGTAAGCTGGTGGCTCCCAGTGTGAAACGGTCATTGTACAAAGATTTGAGAATGGATGCTGATCTTTCAGCTTTTACATTTTTGTCATTGGAGGAATTAGTCTGGAAAATGATGCAAGCATTGAAACAACATTTGAAAAAAACATTATGTTGTCTACAGTAAATTAATTACAAATGCCTTATCTACACCCAAGTAATGTAGAATGCATCACACCCATGTTTCAAGAGCTGCTAAGGTTTTTTTTAAGTATGTAAAAGTTGTAGCAGGATTAGATTGCTTTCTGTGGAGCTAATTCCAACTTTACTGGTTGAGTAGATGGAAGCTAATGACTTAATTCTGAAAGCAATTCAGATGAGTTTCTACTGTTTCTCCAAGGGGCTGGCTGATGAACCGCGATAAGATGCAACTGAAAAACTGTGGGTTTGCTCTGCTACAGTCTCACAGTAAAGCTTGGCTTGATCAGACAGCAAACGAATCAGATAGGAACCATCCATGCCTGAGCTGGGGTGACTGGGCAGGCGGGGTGAGACAGGAGTTAATTCAGCTCTCTACTACAGAAATATGTGGGGTGCACAACTTGCTAGGGTGATGCCTACAGCTTGATCTTACAAATTACCACAGCATCCACCGTATTTTATGAGGGATAGTCAGGAAAAGGTTATGGACCATAATTTGGACATCTGATGTAAAAGTTTCATTGGGTGTCTAAACGTAACTTGGCAGAAGGTCTGTTGCATGGAGGATCCCTATGATCTGGCAGAGGGAAGTAGATGCCTGGTAAAACTCAGTGCTGACCAAGTAAGCTGAGTTGTGGCTTCAAAAAGTTTGACATGGTGGAAGCTGTAATGCAAGTGTGAAGCGAAAGACCAATGAACGTGGGCTAGTGAAGCTGAAGTTCAAGTGTAAATAGCTGCAATTACAGCCAAAGTTGAAAGACCAGCTGCAGGCAGCCTGCAAACTAGCCTATCGTCTGCTGAGGCTGTGAATTTCGGCTCAGGAAAATCCCTGTACATGGAGGCAAGCTTTGTCTTTTGGGATTGCCACTTTCCCCTGGGCATGACAACGTACTTGGAAATTGAGAAGTAAAGACATTTCAGGAAACCTTTCTTTTCCAAAAAGATTACAAGGTATTCCTCGAGATAAATGACAAGCTATACATTCTGCACTCTGCACTCTGCACACACATAGAAATAGCGCATACTCGATTTGCACGATGAACCAAACATATTTTTTTTGCCAGCAAGTATGTCTTTGTGTCAGCAAAGCAAGCAGTGAGAGCTCACAGTTTAATTGATTTCAAGGCCTCCTTTTGCCTGTATGGAAACTGGAGCGTTGACCACTCGCCCTTGTATGAGGTAATCCATGAAGGAACTCCATGCAGGTGTTACTTCAGTGTACTGTGTGACTGGAGACAGGGTCATTTCCCAAGAGCTACCTCCCTATTGGGCCAGGTATTGGGGAAATTATGTGTATTTACTTGGGTTTGTCCTTTTATTGATTAAAATGAATTAAATTTATCCATTTACTCTGAAGATGAATGCAAAAGCATTTTAGTTTTCAAGCACTGTGATAATGATAATGCTATAGTGTCCCCAGGCCTGCCACATTCTGTTCAGAAAACAGGAGGTAGTAGGACCTGCAGCGGTTCTCTGCCACTGATACAGCAGAAGATGGGAGCTGACGGGCGGCTGACGGGGAATGGCAGAGGAAGAACAAAGGTTGCTTCTCTTGAAAGATGGTGTTACCCAGCAGAGGCAAGGGACCAACTTGTAGAGGAGTTTGTTGAGGTGAGTTTCCACTGTTCTCAGTGCAGTGCCTCCCCAGGGAGAGGGCTCCACTGTGCTGGGGAAAGCCTGGGGTTCAGGCAACCTCTGTGTCGTTGAAAGTGGCAAGAACTTTCCTACTATCTGCTGGTGTCACTCCTACCTGAATACTACTTGTAAGCTGCACTGATTTAGATTGTTAGCTGTTACTCAGGAAAGATTCTGCACAGAAAATTATTCACTTACCATATAGCAATTGAGGTCGGACAGTAGCTAGTGTTCTTATCTATGGGTGCAGCAGGGTGGATACATGCCCCAGGAAATGCACTGAGTTAAGATACCTTGAAATGTTTAAGGCCACTATGGATGGAAATGCTCACTTCACCTGTCTGTTAGATACTTTTATTAAACCAGGTAAAAACTTCTGCAACAACTCTTCAGGCTTTAGAAACAACAACAACAGGCACTGGTACAGAAGAAAAACTTTTCCTGGACCCTTCATTGCCCTCTTCCATGGAAATGGGGCTTCTTTTATTGAAAGAGAGGTCGTGACAAACCTATGGGGTGAAACGTCCATCTCTTCCACTCCCAGCACTGATAAGTGTTGAGCATTTTTATATCTTCACCTTTTACTTGAGACGTTCTGTGCTGTAAAGGTGGGATGGTGACCTTTTCCTTCACACGGTTCATTGATTTCCACACTTGATAATGCAAGTCTTTCCTCTGCCCTTTGACACCAAATTAAACTTTAATACCCATGAAGGTGGAAGGACTGCTGAGTGGGGGTTCTGCTGAACGTTCAATGAGATCTTCTGGGAGTTAATTACACTGCAGGTCTCTTGTCCTTGCAGCTCATTAAATCCTGTCCCCCTCCCTGGTCTGCTGTTGCCAGATAAAGGCAGTTCCTTGTCCCCAAGGGGCTGTTGTCTTTCCTAGCTAATAACTGCATCTTGCCTGCTCCATTTGCTTTTTTACAGGGAAGGCCTCTCTTGCTGATAGCAGCTTGATTTGCATGCTGTCAGAAAAGCTTATCAGCATTGCCATGGAGGACAGTAAAACAAACCGTTCAATTAGTCATGCACAGCTCATTTTGATTCTTGTGATTAGTTATTAACATAAGTAAACAGAAACCCACTTCAAACTTCGTGCTTTTAAAAAGCAAAATGAACAGCCTTCGGGGCAAATAAGAACAAGATCAATGGCAGGCATGTAATTCATCACAGTAATTAAATGGGTTGAAATAGTGTACTAATTTCAAGACCGCTCAGGAAGCCCCGTTTTTTAATATTACAGAGGGAAAAAAGCAGGCAATGGAAGATAGTCCTTCCATTTCCAGAAAGTGAAACAGAAAGTGTTTCATCAGGTCAGTTTTTTCTCCCCAGCAGTTTTATTACATGCTGTCCTCTTAGCCCTCTCGTCTAACTGCTGGAGCTCTCCGTGCTAAGAACAAAATTCTCCTAGGTCAGCAGCTCCTGCCTGCGCTGCACAAATGAGCAGTGCTGTATGGGCCCTTGCTCTCCCAAGCAGAAAGCAGCAATTCTTGCTGTATTTCCAGTTTTGTTAAATCTCAAGTGATGTTTCTGAGGTTTGTTGGCTGCTTTGATGCAAACACAGGGCTCCTGAGTGTTGGAGGTGAGCCTGCATTTACTGATTCTCTTCTGGACTTTGGTTCTCACGGCCCTGTGAGTTTGGTTCTTCATGCTGTGGAGATGGGAAGGATTCCNGGTTGCAAACGCTTCTGTACCTGCCCCCAGCAGAGTTTTGCATTGTCATTCAAAGCAGTTTTCCCCAGTGCAAGATCCTCTTGGGAGTGGAGCAAAACAGCAGCCTGCTCTGTCCTGTGAAGCTTGGAGGGCTTTGGGGCATTCAACACTGCAGGAGCAATTCAGCACTCCAGAAGATCAAATTTCACTGCAGAAAAATTCAAAAGTAAAGGAAGCTCTGGCTTGAGTTTCCACAGACTAAATGGATAGATAATGAATGCAATATTTCAAGCAAATAGTATGACTGTTTGCAAATTATAGAATGTAACTGACATCTGCCATACCAACCTCTGCCACCACAGCTGCCTACCTGCGTGCTCTTAGTCCGCTCATGGTGGCCTACAATGTTCTTTCCCCTTTCACTTGAATGTCTTCCATTTTTCTACTTGCAAAATAACTGTATAAAGACTTTGAAAATTTTAATACTCCCAAATATGTGAGTGTTTGAGACAGGTTCGTTTTAGCTGTCTATAGGTGATTGGCCAGGGCGGTTCTGTGCATTCCTAGTTGTTCATGGTCAGTACAGGATGTTGGACACTGAAAGCACATGGTACCATTTTTGCAGAAGGACTGGCTGACTCTGTGACCAGCACTCTGTTGTGGAGGTGACTTTGCAAACATTTATAACCTGAGCTAACTCATGAGCCATTCTGGAAATATTCTTGTGAATTAGATCTTGCTAGCCTAAACAGTGCAGAAAGCAAACAGAGAAGATTATGAAAAACATCAGGGCAAACTTGTGGTAACACTGGCAGTTTGGATGAACGTTAATGAAAATGTCTCTCTTTATTACAATTTTAACTCTAATTCACACTTTAGCCACATTCAACAGAAGAGCGGTTATAGAGACCTGTCAAACAGACAAAAAAAAAAACTTGCTTCATTTTGTGAAATAGACACTTTTGCAACTTAGCCATGTGATTTGTTGCTGCTGGCTAAATTCTTTGTTTATCCAAATTAATTTATTCTATAAGTTTATGGAAACATACACTGTGTATTGAGCTGGAAAGTTACAATTTTTCTACAGCTTTTGTAAGAAAATGAAGACACATTTCGGATGGACAAATATGTTTGGAGGTTGGAGAGTATTTCTTTTACTGATCTGTGGCTTATTCACAAAGATTTCATACAAGAATGAAATCCCCTTCTGTAGAGTGAAATTTGTAGGAAGGATTTTGAAAGGAAGTGGAAGTAGTAGCAGGGACTTTTTTGGTAAGCTGGTGGCTCCCAGTGTGAAACGGTCATTGTACAAAGATTTGAGAATGGATGCTGATCTTTCAGCTTTTACATTTTTGTCATTGGAGGAATTAGTCTGGAAAATGATGCAAGCATTGAAACAACATTTGAAAAAAACATTATGTTGTCTACAGTAAATTAATTACAAATGCCTTATCTACACCCAAGTAATGTAGAATGCATCACACCCATGTTTCAAGAGCTGCTAAGGTTTTTTTTAAGTATGTAAAAGTTGTAGCAGGATTAGATTGCTTTCTGTGGAGCTAATTCCAACTTTACTGGTTGAGTAGATGGAAGCTAATGACTTAATTCTGAAAGCAATTCAGATGAGTTTCTACTGTTTCTCCAAGGGGCTGGCTGATGAACCGCGATAAGATGCAACTGAAAAACTGTGGGTTTGCTCTGCTACAGTCTCACAGTAAAGCTTGGCTTGATCAGACAGCAAACGAATCAGATAGGAACCATCCATGCCTGAGCTGGGGTGACTGGGCAGGCGGGGTGAGACAGGAGTTAATTCAGCTCTCTACTACAGAAATATGTGGGGTGCACAACTTGCTAGGGTGATGCCTACAGCTTGATCTTACAAATTACCACAGCATCCACCGTATTTTATGAGGGATAGTCAGGAAAAGGTTATGGACCATAATTTGGACATCTGATGTAAAAGTTTCATTGGGTGTCTAAACGTAACTTGGCAGAAGGTCTGTTGCATGGAGGATCCCTATGATCTGGCAGAGGGAAGTAGATGCCTGGTAAAACTCAGTGCTGACCAAGTAAGCTGAGTTGTGGCTTCAAAAAGTTTGACATGGTGGAAGCTGTAATGCAAGTGTGAAGCGAAAGACCAATGAACGTGGGCTAGTGAAGCTGAAGTTCAAGTGTAAATAGCTGCAATTACAGCCAAAGTTGAAAGACCAGCTGCAGGCAGCCTGCAAACTAGCCTATCGTCTGCTGAGGCTGTGAATTTCGGCTCAGGAAAATCCCTGTACATGGAGGCAAGCTTTGTCTTTTGGGATTGCCACTTTCCCCTGGGCATGACAACGTACTTGGAAATTGAGAAGTAAAGACATTTCAGGAAACCTTTCTTTTCCAAAAAGATTACAAGGTATTCCTCGAGATAAATGACAAGCTATACATTCTGCACTCTGCACTCTGCACACACATAGAAATAGCGCATACTCGATTTGCACGATGAACCAAACATATTTTTTTTGCCAGCAAGTATGTCTTTGTGTCAGCAAAGCAAGCAGTGAGAGCTCACAGTTTAATTGATTTCAAGGCCTCCTTTTGCCTGTATGGAAACTGGAGCGTTGACCACTCGCCCTTGTATGAGGTAATCCATGAAGGAACTCCATGCAGGTGTTACTTCAGTGTACTGTGTGACTGGAGACAGGGTCATTTCCCAAGAGCTACCTCCCTATTGGGCCAGGTATTGGGGAAATTATGTGTATTTACTTGGGTTTGTCCTTTTATTGATTAAAATGAATTAAATTTATCCATTTACTCTGAAGATGAATGCAAAAGCATTTTAGTTTTCAAGCACTGTGATAATGATAATGCTATAGTGTCCCCAGGCCTGCCACATTCTGTTCAGAAAACAGGAGGTAGTAGGACCTGCAGCGGTTCTCTGCCACTGATACAGCAGAAGATGGGAGCTGACGGGCGGCTGACGGGGAATGGCAGAGGAAGAACAAAGGTTGCTTCTCTTGAAAGATGGTGTTACCCAGCAGAGGCAAGGGACCAACTTGTAGAGGAGTTTGTTGAGGTGAGTTTCCACTGTTCTCAGTGCAGTGCCTCCCCAGGGAGAGGGCTCCACTGTGCTGGGGAAAGCCTGGGGTTCAGGCAACCTCTGTGTCGTTGAAAGTGGCAAGAACTTTCCTACTATCTGCTGGTGTCACTCCTACCTGAATACTACTTGTAAGCTGCACTGATTTAGATTGTTAGCTGTTACTCAGGAAAGATTCTGCACAGAAAATTATTCACTTACCATATAGCAATTGAGGTCGGACAGTAGCTAGTGTTCTTATCTATGGGTGCAGCAGGGTGGATACATGCCCCAGGAAATGCACTGAGTTAAGATACCTTGAAATGTTTAAGGCCACTATGGATGGAAATGCTCACTTCACCTGTCTGTTAGATACTTTTATTAAACCAGGTAAAAACTTCTGCAACAACTCTTCAGGCTTTAGAAACAACAACAACAGGCACTGGTACAGAAGAAAAACTTTTCCTGGACCCTTCATTGCCCTCTTCCATGGAAATGGGGCTTCTTTTATTGAAAGAGAGGTCGTGACAAACCTATGGGGTGAAACGTCCATCTCTTCCACTCCCAGCACTGATAAGTGTTGAGCATTTTTATATCTTCACCTTTTACTTGAGACGTTCTGTGCTGTAAAGGTGGGATGGTGACCTTTTCCTTCACACGGTTCATTGATTTCCACACTTGATAATGCAAGTCTTTCCTCTGCCCTTTGACACCAAATTAAACTTTAATACCCATGAAGGTGGAAGGACTGCTGAGTGGGGGTTCTGCTGAACGTTCAATGAGATCTTCTGGGAGTTAATTACACTGCAGGTCTCTTGTCCTTGCAGCTCATTAAATCCTGTCCCCCTCCCTGGTCTGCTGTTTCCAGATAAAGGCAGTTCCTTGTCCCCAAGGGGCTGTTGTCTTTCCTAGCTAATAACTGCATCTTGCCTGCTCCATTTGCTTTTTTACAGGGAAGGCCTCTCTTGCTGATAGCAGCTTGATTTGCATGCTGTCAGAAAAGCTTATCAGCATTGCCATGGAGGACAGTAAAACAAACCGTTCAATTAGTCATGCACAGCTCATTTTGATTCTTGTGATTAGTTATTAACATAAGTAAACAGAAACCCACTTCAAACTTCGTGCTTTTAAAAAGCAAAATGAACAGCCTTCGGGGCAAATAAGAACAAGATCAATGGCAGGCATGTAATTCATCACAGTAATTAAATGGGTTGAAATAGTGTACTAATTTCAAGACCGCTCAGGAAGCCCCGTTTTTTAATATTACAGAGGGAAAAAAGCAGGCAATGGAAGATAGTCCTTCCATTTCCAGAAAGTGAAACAGAAAGTGTTTCATCAGGTCAGTTTTTTCTCCCCAGCAGTTTTATTACATGCTGTCCTCTTAGCCCTCTCGTCTAACTGCTGGAGCTCTCCGTGCTAAGAACAAAATTCTCCTAGGTCAGCAGCTCCTGCCTGCGCTGCACAAATGAGCAGTGCTGTATGGGCCCTTGCTCTCCCAAGCAGAAAGCAGCAATTCTTGCTGTATTTCCAGTTTTGTTAAATCTCAAGTGATGTTTCTGAGGTTTGTTGGCTGCTTTGATGCAAACACAGGGCTCCTGAGTGTTGGAGGTGAGCCTGCATTTACTGATTCTCTTCTGGACTTTGGTTCTCACGGCCCTGTGAGTTTGGTTCTTCATGCTGTGGAGATGGGAAGGATTCCAGCAATACATATCCAAAATTAATTTTGTTCAAGCATGTCCTCTATACAGTATGGCTGACTACAGGCATTACACAACCATAAGCCAGCCTTTGAAAAATCATGAGAGCAGCTTGAAAATCCTGACATTCTTTCTGTTTTTAAAACATCCTGAGGTCTTTTACTTGTCTTCTAGGAAATCAGTTGTCTTTCATGATAACATTTGCCAGATTGTTTTCCCACAGCTTTTTCTTATAAAACCCCCCTGAAATTCAAAATTACACGGCTTCAGGAACCTTTAAGAAAGGTACTAAATGTACCCATGAGAACAGACTTGGCAAGGAGGGATCTATAAACTGCAGTGCTTTATCTCTAGGAGTAACTCTTACAACGTCATTGCAATCCTGCATTTATAAACGTAATATGTCATCCATTTTCTAAGAGGATCGTAAAGAAGACAGTTCATGCCATGGATACCGTTTAAAGGTTTGCCCTTTTCACCAACGTAACAGGATCTAAGTTCTTTCAACTCTTAACAGTTCCTAACATCCTCATGCCCCAACCCGTCCCATCTCTGGTGCCCCTGTAGTAGCGCTCTGGATGCTGCCATTTTATACATATAATAAAAATCATTGAATACTCTAGGTTGGAAGTGATGTCTAGAGGTCTGTAGTCCACAACCCTGCTGAAAGCAGGGCAAATTGCAACATTATGTCAAGTTGCTCAGGGTTTTTTCCTGTCAAATTTTGAAAATATCCGAGGATGGAGAATGAAGATCCTATGACATCTCTGGGCAGTCTGTCCCATGCTTAGCCACTGTCATGGTGAAGAACATTTTCCTTATGGCCAGTTGGAATTTTCTTTGCTGCAAACAGTGATCACTGTAATTGTCCTTTGATTGTGCATCTCTGAGAAGAAGCAAGATCTGTCTTCTCTAAAACACTCTTCTGTATAACCCTCATTAGGTCGCTGAAGACAGTTATTAGAGTCATTTTCTTTTCTCATCAGTTCCCTTAGCCTCTCAAATGTCATATGGTCCGGCACCTAACAGTCTTAGGCCTCCCTCTGGTCTCACTCCTAAAACTGAACACTACTCCAGATGCAGCCTCATGAGTGCCAAATAGAAGTGAATCATCTTTTCCCTTGACCTACTATTCATACATTTGCACTGCCACAAGAGCTTACTGCTGTTTCCTATTCAACCAGGATCTATTAATCCAATCCACCAGGACCCTCAGGTCCTTTTCTGCAGAGCTGTAGTTCTAGAGCCTCCAGCCTGTACCAACACATGGAGTTGTTCCTTCCCACTGCAGGATTTCACATTCCTTAACTGAACTTCACGGTAACCCTTTTGGCTCTTTCCTCCAGTTTGAAATGTAGCCCTTCCCTCTTGCATCTTGACTGCTCATACAATTTTGTCAGACCTGCTGAGGGTGGAGCATGTTGGCAGCAATCCCGCTATCTCTAGCAAATATACCTAATGGATCCCCAGATCTGCTGCCTATTATCACTGTCCTCTGCAGACCAAAATGGCTGAGGAAGCTGTTGACACACATAGCAATCTTCTGTACAAAGAAACAACATCTTTCAGCCTCTGAGGATGTTTTGGGACACCCTCCTCCTCTCTGGAAGTGCAGCTTGCTGTAGCTCTTCTGTGCTGTTCAAGTGGCAAAGACTGATGAGTCTGCTGCATGGCTTTGTGTACGTGCTGGAGGCACAGTGCCCATTTGTAAGGCAGTCAATTAAACAGCAGGCACCTTTGCTGTGACTTGCTGTTAAAGGATAGGCAGGGAAGGGCCACTTGCACATCAAATTAGCAGCTTTAACAAAAGTGTTGTTCTTAATGAAGTATCTGTCTTTTTTATGGAAAAGTTAGCGCAGAATCTAATGCCTTTTCCCATGGGTTCCTGTCATCAAGGAGGGTTCATTCATTACAAATAACTGTCAGGACTGCCATCATGGGGGTGCAAGGAGGAATGCAATTCCCCATCTGCAAAAACAAAAAACTCCTAGATTTTTCTTTAAGAGTCCACTACTGACACAGCTAGTGTCAGTGAGTAGTGCTTTATTCTGCAAGTGGCAATAAGGTATTAAATGGCAGGGTCATGGGAGCAGTGGACAAAAAGACCTGGTGTTTCTAACAGACACACTTGCCGCCTTCCCCTGTTTTTTCCTCTGGGGCTGAATTTGTGCTGCTCTGCCTTAGGCTGAAATTCTGTAGTCCTCCAAGTACCTGACCAGGGGAAGTTTAGCATCATTCTGGCTTCATGTGCATGTGAGTGGCTCCCCTATCTTTGAACTGACGTGCAGTCTAAATCAAAACTGAGCCCCAGAAAGGAGCAGCCTCAAATTATAGGCAAGTCAGAATTTAGATCCTGAGAATTATACAGTTCTCCTGGATAAGAAGATAAGAAGGGAGACAGTAAATAGTTCATTTTCTCATTCCCCTGGCTAGGCAAAATTCGTTAGGGAGAGGGGATTCAGAAGCAGATACCTGTGTACAGTGAGATTTTTGAACATAATTTTTAGTCTTTAGCTTTAAAGCCTAAGGGAAGGCTGCCACGCATGGGAATCAATATCACAGTAAGGAAAAAGTCAACAGAATTAAATCAGTCAAAGGAGTCATTTATCCTACAAAAAACAAACGATCATTTTTACTCCATTGTTTTCTTCCTCATTAACACATTATTATTTATTAGCCTTTACCCTGTAGCTAGGAAGAGAGACAAGAAGTTGCTTGTTTAGCTGTCAGAAATACCACTTCTTGGCTAGCTAGAGAGAGGGTTGATAATGCATGGGAATCTGTCTCTCTCCATCCAGAGAGTGATCAAAGACAAACTGATTTAGCCCCCTGCATCCACAGTCCAGCACTGTTTGCGCTCATCTTCCACAAACACCATCACTCAGCAGCAGCTGCAAGAAAATCATTAAAAGAGCTAAACTGAAAAGAATGACATAAAAAGCATGTTAGAGATTCCCCTTTTTGATAAAGATTAGATTTCTTTTGGCTTCACTAATCATTGAGCAGGACCAGCTGTCACCGTGGCTATGGAAATGATCCTGCTCTTTGCATTCTGGCTGTTTCATATGCCGTCTCCATGGCCCCATAAAGGGAGCAGTGGAGACAGGCTTGAAGACCATCTGTGCTGAAGTCTAGTTACTCCAGTAGCAGCAATAAGCTTCAGCCTGCAAGAGGTGTAAGGGGACAAGCAACAACCACCCTTTGAGTAGTGGGAGTAGTTGAGTGGCAACAGCTCTGCTGCTCTGTGAAGTGTTCACCACGCATGTTAGGAGGACAACTGCCTCTGGGTCTCCTGTGGGCTGGCACTGGGCAGAGCTTGGCTTTCTTATAGTCTTCAAGTCCCGTCAGAGCTGAGATGTAGGAAGAAACCCAGTCTCTCCCTATCATGGGCAGGCACATCTCTGACTAATAGTGAGACAAGCACTGGAGAAAGGAGTAAAGATGCCACAAGTGGTAATGTGGCAAGGCAGAGGGCTTATCTCACAGTACAGCGCTCAGTGTAGCGGCCTTAATGTAGAATAAGAGTATCTGAATGTGGCACCCAGCAGCCTGACCCAGCATCGAGGCTAGCCCTGGTTTTTAAAGTCCTCTGCAGTGTTCTTTGATTCTCTGTAAATCCTGAGTATGGGGCCACAAAAACAGCCCAGGAAGCCATCTAAGCATATGGTCCCTATGAACTACACAAATCGTCAAAATCAGCCACAGTTCAAAGGGCTGTGCACACGGCAGGCGCTTGGGGAAGCCAAGTCTCTCTGTGCTGTGTAAGGACTTGGAGGAACCTCTCAAACAAGGGACCTTTGACACACTTTGTTGTTCAGCTGTTAAGTTTTGAGGTGAAACCAGTTACTCTGGCTCTTTGGCACAGATAGTCATGCTCCCTCCCTCTCGCTGGTGTAGTCAACCAGGGTGGCTGTACAAGCAGTACAGCATCAATGCTGAAACAGAACCTGAACAGAGTGAGGTGATGTAGAGAGAAAGCAAAGAGGAGGGAAAGAGGATTTGGAAATAAACAGAGAAGATGCAGAAACAGTAGAAAGTACTGGAAGGCCATTTGAAATTGAGAAGACTGTGGATCTTGAATAATATAGAGACCTGAAAAAAGCAGGAAGAAGGAGAAGACAAGTGATAATTATAGAAGTAAGAGAAAGGAGAATCTCAGGTACCCAAGGAAAGAAAAGAAGAGAATAGGAGAAATAAAGTGAAAATAAGAGGAAAGAAAATGGAAGCCATCTGGGAAACGGTGGGGGAAAATAGTTGGAGTGGAAAAGTATGGGAAGCTGAAGAGAAAAACACTGGTAGGAGAGAAAAGCCTGTAGTTGGGTTGTAGTTGTTTAGACATCTTTGAGGGAAGAAAGGGAAGTAAGAGGGTGGCACAGCACAGATGCAAGGTTTTGGCCCTGGAGAGGATAAAAAAACCACTCAGTTGTCAAGAGAGAGGAAGAGCGCATTGTGCAGGAAGGCATGAGGAAATGGTGTGACAGAGGCAGAGGAACCAAAAGAGAGAATGAGAGGTGGAATGAAAATGAGTGGCAAGAAAAGAGAAATAGGGAAGAGAAAAACACCAGTCATGAAGTAAAAGCCGGTCAGTTTTTATCACGTCTCCATTGTCGTAGTCTGTGCTTAGGTAGAGCTCTCAGGAATGGGTTTTATTTCTTTTTAATCTTGAATTGTCTTTTTCAATATTGTTAATCTTTTGTTTCTCTCAGGTTTCTTATGATGAGAACCTATTGTGTCTCTGGTTGCTTCTGACTGTATCTACAAACTGTTTCTTTAGAACAAGAAGTCTAGGTTTTTCAAATCATATGAGAATATGTTCAATTAAAAACACCCCAAATTTTCAAAAGCGTACAGTCATTAGTACTTATTATTTAATTGCACTACTTAGGGTGGAGGGGATGTATGCCGAATGTATTATCTCCACTCACAGGTGGCAATAAAATCTGCGTGTGGCTTAAAGAAATAATACAAAAATTAGCTGTTCTGAATTGTTCAGGGACTGAATCTGACGCTTTAAATAAAAAAGATTGTGATCTAATTTACATGTANAAACCCAGTCTCTCCCTATCATGGGCAGGCACATCTCTGACTAATAGTGAGACAAGCACTGGAGAAAGGAGTAAAGATGCCACAAGTGGTAATGTGGCAAGGCAGAGGGCTTATCTCACAGTACAGCGCTCAGTGTAGCGGCCTTAATGTAGAATAAGAGTATCTGAATGTGGCACCCAGCAGCCTGACCCAGCATCGAGGCTAGCCCTGGTTTTTAAAGTCCTCTGCAGTGTTCTTTGATTCTCTGTAAATCCTGAGTATGGGGCCACAAAAACAGCCCAGGAAGCCATCTAAGCATATGGTCCCTATGAACTACACAAATCGTCAAAATCAGCCACAGTTCAAAGGGCTGTGCACACGGCAGGCGCTTGGGGAAGCCAAGTCTCTCTGTGCTGTGTAAGGACTTGGAGGAACCTCTCAAACAAGGGACCTTTGACAGACTTTGTTGTTCAGCTGTTAAGTTTTGAGGTGAAACCAGTTACTCTGGCTCTTTGGCACAGATAGTCATGCTCCCTCCCTCTCGCTGGTGTAGTCTACCAGGGTGGCTGTACAAGCAGTACAGCATCAATGCTGAAACAGAACCTGAACAGAGTGAGGTGATGTAGAGAGAAAGCAAAGAGGAGGGAAAGAGGATTTGGAAATAAACAGAGAAGATGCAGAAACAGTAGAAAGTACTGGAAGGCCATTTGAAATTGAGAAGATTGTGGATCTTGAATAATATAGAGACCTGAAACAAGCAGGAAGAAGGAGAAGACAAGTGATAATTATAGAAGTAAGAGAAAGGAGAATCTCAGGTACCCAAGGAAAGAAAAGAAGAGAATAGGAGAAATAAAGTGAAAATAAGAGGAAAGAAAATGGAAGCCATCTGGGAAACGGTGGGGGAAAATAGTTGGAGTGGAAAAGTATGGGAAGCTGAAGAGAAAAACACTGGTAGGAGAGAAAAGCCTGTAGTTGGGTTGTAGTTGTTTAGACATCTTTGAGGGAAGAAAGGGAAGTAAGAGGGTGGCACAGCACAGATGCAAGGTTTTGGCCCTGGAGAGGATAAAAAAACCACTCAGTTGTCAAGAGAGAGGAAGAGCGCATTGTGCAGGAAGGCATGAGGAAATGGTGTGACAGAGGCAGAGGAACCAAAAGAGAGAATGAGAGGTGGAATGAAAATGAGTGGCAAGAAAAGAGAAATAGGGAAGAGAAAAACACCAGTCATGAAGTAAAAGCCGGTCAGTTTTTATCACGTCTCCATTGTCGTAGTCTGTGCTTAGGTAGAGCTCTCAGGAATGGGTTTTATTTCTTTTTAATCTTGAATTGTCTTTTTCAATATTGTTAATCTTTTGTTTCTCTCAGGTTTCTTATGATGAGAACCTATTGTGTCTCTGGTTGCTTCTGACTGTATCTACAAACTGTTTCTTTAGAACAAGAAGTCTAGGTTTTTCAAATCATATGAGAATATGTTCAATTAAAAACACCCCAAATTTTCAAAAGCGTACAGTCATTAGTACTTATTATTTAATTGCACTACTTAGGGTGGAGGGGATGTATGCCGAATGTATTATCTCCACTCACAGGTGGCAATAAAATCTGCGTGTGGCTTAAAGAAATAATACAAAAATTAGCTGTTCTGAATTGTTCAGGGACTGAATCTGACGCTTTAAATAAAAAAGATTGTGATCTAATTTACATGTACAAATACATGACTTGAAATGTACTTTTTCTTTGTATGGACAAAAGCGTAGGTGGCACTGGGGCTACTTTGTGGGTTCTGCTAAGCTTATACTGGAAAAGACTAATCTGATCAAATTTGACACTTACGAAAAAGGAATTAAATTTAAGACAAACAGGAAAATTGAAACTCAGCAGGGCTCCAGACAACAATTAGCTGAGTGCTTAAATTCAGGTTGTCACAATTAATCTTGCTAAGAAGGGCCTGATTCTAAGACAAAAGTTGCAACCTGTGGTGGAGTTCAAAGTGAGGCTATCAATTGTGCCAATACACCTGGTAGTAAAGCTGCACACATTTATGGAGCCAGCACAGCTCAAAAAGCCTGTGAGGTAGGATCCACTGTGATACACACCAAGACAAATCTGCAAGAGAAGGACCCCAAATAATCCAGTCACTGGTGATTTCAAGAAAGTGGTTAAAATGTTTTAGTTCCTAAATGTCTGATGAAGTCTAACTTTCTATTGTTTCTGGATGAAACATGCAACATCCTCAGGCTTTATCCCATGTGCTTTCCAGGTAGAGGCTGACACTTGCTCAAGAATCTCTGTGCTATCTTTCTGTTGCTTAGACTAGGCGTCCTAAAATTGCATGACTGCTATGGGAAGTGTACCCCTGTGAGTGCCTAATGGTTCGTAAAAAGAAACTACCATTACACATAATCTTCTGCAAGTCAATGTTAAGAGCCCTTTTTAAATCCTGTGATGCATGAGATAACACTTGTCCCAGATGGGTGAAGTTTTGATAAATACCATGAGAGAGAATTAGGATACAAAAATACTTTCATCATTCTCTGATTCAAGTATGATTATTTTCTACCTTCTTTGCATCCTTGCAAACTAGTGAGTCAGCTTGTTTAATATCAAATTAGATCAAATTCTGCTCAGAATTAATAACTGACTGCCGTTTGGCAGGTTGCCTTCTGCATCAGATTAACTCTCTCAATCTGCAAATGTATTTTCAGACCCGCTGTTGATAACAAGTAGATTGAATTATAAATTAAGGCCCGGCTCCTGGGCTGTAAGTAACCTACTAAAAGACATAAAATGTGCAATAAATGCAACTTTTGATGAGTGCAGATATTGATTTGGGAATGTACTCTGGTGGTATTTGTGATTACTTTTAACTATTTCCTACTTCTCAGCAGCTTGTTATCATGGCACTTCCTTATGGTTCAATGTGCGTTTGAGTTTCCACATCCAGACATTTCCCCAACAGCATGGGGAAGGAACTTCCAGTTCTTCTCACTTCCTGGAGCTATCTCATCTTCTGATAGTTTTATCTTTGAACACTGCATGAGCTGCCACAGAATGAGAGATCAGAAAGCCTCAGTAACAAAGCAGAGCTCTGGGAAGACCCAGATTTGCTTCTGTGAAAGTCAGTGGCAAGAATCCTGTTCAATGCCCAGTCTTAGCAAATGATGATTGTTCATCAGTTGTGTGCAGGTACATTCATCATATAATTGGCTATATATATATTAACAATACATTTGATTGCAAGATACAAGTAAATACTGCCTACAAATTCTTCATTCTTTTTTAAGCTTAATTACTTCATAAATTGAAAAGTGGTTAACTTAGTAATGATCAACAGCTCAATGTCTGGTTGGAGACCAGTGATGGCTGATGTCCCTCAGAGGACCAGTACTATTTAATATCTTCATCCTCCCATAGACAGAGGGATCGAGTGTGCCCTGCAAGTTTGCAGACAACACGAATCTGAGTGGTGCCATTGACATTCCTGAGGGACAGGGAGTTATTCAGAGGGACCGGGCAAGCTTGAGAAGTGGGGCCATGTGAACCTCATGAGGTTCAACAAGACCAAGTGCAAGGTCCTGCACCTGGGTCAAGGTAACCCTCGGTATCAATACGGGCTGGGGGATGAAGGGATGGAGAACAGCCCTGCAGAGAAGGACATAGAGTTACTGGTAGATGAGAAGCTGGACATGATCTGGCAATACGTGCTCACAGCCCAGAAAACCAACCATATCCTGGGCTGCGTCAAAAGCAGTATGACCAGCAGGTTGAGGGAGGTGATTCTGTCCCTCTACTCTGCTCTGGTGAGACGCCACCTGGAGTGCTGAGTCCAGCTCTGCAGTCCTCAGCACAGGAAGAACATGGGCCTGTTGGAGCAGGTCCAGAGGCGGGAAAATTGTCAGAGGGATGGAACGCTACTCCTATGAGGAAAGGCTGAGACAGTTGGGGGGGTTGTGAGAGTTCACCTGTAGTGACGGGACAAAGGTTAATGGTTTTAAACTAAAGTAATAGGGTAGAGAAGTAGACAAGATGTTAGGAAGAAATTTTTTACGGTGTGCTGGGGTGAAACACTGGAACAGGTTTCCCAGAGAGGTGATAGATGCCTCATCCCTGGAAACATTTAAGGACAGATTGGATGGGGCTCTGAGCAACCTCATCTAGTGGAAGATGTTCCAGTTCATTGCAGGGAGTTTCTACTAGATTAATTTAAAAGTCCCTTCCAACTCAAACTATTCTATGATTTTCTGATTCTATGAACTTCATTACCTGTGACTATTTTGTCAGGTGTGCACTTACTAGATCCTGCACACAGATCCTCATAGGTCCGGTTAGATGCTTTGTGTGGCAATAATGATCAATTTTGGTGATTTGCAAAATATTTCCGTTACATACACACACATCAAAGCTGCTCAGGTGTGTGAATTTAGCAGGGCCATGTTGAGAGTTTTCAGCCCCAAATCCTCAGTGTAATTTCATTTATAATAAAAGATGTAATTTTTCTCTTATGCCCTTACAGTTGTGGAGCCAGCAGGAAAGACACACATCCTTCAGCTGCTTCACTCCATCAGGTAGATCTTCTTTCAGCCATTTCTTCACCTGAGCTCATCCACTGACAGAGATAATCCTCCATCCCTGGTTTTCATCCAAGCAGCATTCAGTGAAAGCTCACGTCACTTCCTTTGTCCTAGGATGACTCCAATGGCATTACCTGTGACAATGGCTGGTTTTGACTTTTAAGGGCTTCCCAGAAGGTAGGTTCAGAATGTGCAGAGCAGCTGGGATGGAATCATCTGTCATCCAGTCTCTTCCTCCAAACAGAAAATTTCTTTGACTGCCCGCCAGGAAAGCACACAAAGAACAACTTTGCAACATCATGGCATCAATTTAAAACTGCAGCATTCAGTAACACACTCAGTGCTTTCTGAGCTGTTGGTAAGTCCACGTTCCACACTTGGTCTGTGTGACTACTGACCTTATGATCCCAGGCCTGACCACAGACAAGCTTCAGCTAAAGAACACTAGTGGTTGACTTACAGAGATCTCTGCCTATTAATTTAACCATGTGAATCTGTGCTGGCTTCTCACCAATAGCAATGTTTCTCCCATGAAACAAGATTAAATGTACCCATGTCCACAACATGGAGTAACATCTTGCAGGCTAGGATAGAACACATAAGTAATGATTGAAAAGGGCCTTGATGGAGATGTGGTGGAGAAAGGGAGACCACACTCGCTGACAGAATACCAGCTGTTGAACTAGGGTTAGTAATGCTAAGAAGGAAATAATCTGGCTAAGGTTTCTCAGTGAGAAGCAGTTCCTGAACCAATGAATATGGGCGCAGAAGGGTTTTGAGTTGTATTTTTAGGAAACTGAGAAGTAAAACTTCAAAGAGATATGAATGATAATGATATTATTTGCACTCATGTTGGGAAGTAGCACTAGAGCCTTTCCATTGCTCCCCAGTAAGTGCTGTCGTTTCCAACAGCGAGGACAACTATGATGTAGACAATGGGCAGTGCCAGCCTTCACTGCATCCAAGAAGTCTTCCTACCAACCCTGGCAGTTGTTGTTTCTGCTAGGAGCACAGCTGCAACCAACAATAGGCACTTCAAAGTTTTCCACACAACCAAAGAAATTAATTTATGGCCTATATTAACCAAATACTTCTTGGACTAAAATGACTATTCGCTTTATACCTAAATGCTATTTTCCCAACTGATTCTTTTGCATATTTTTGCTAGAACAGACCTTCATTTTTGTACCCTTTTGATACGCCTCAGTTGGACAAACAAACTTCAAGTTAAGTTTTGATTGGGGTTTCAACCCAGTAGTAATGCAAAGAGATCTCAGAAGGATGGATGGGTTTACCTGAAATTAGAATTTGAGTCTCACACGGTTAAAAATCACCAAATAAGAGTGAATCCAAACCAGAGTCTGATTATACACTGCAGCTGTCACCTTGGTGACTCTCTCCAACAGAATGGCCAATTACTCAGTGAGTATCGAGGCTGAGTCACTTTCTGGCCCCTGGAGAGAGTAATACTATCTGGTCTGGAGGATGCGCTGGATTTAATATCCTTCTTGATGACCTGGGTGTTGCTACTATTTACCGTAAGTTCTGGTTCACACTTTTCAGATATGCTTCTCCCTTTCTACTCAGGCCTTGTGGTGACACTAAACTGGTAAGAAAAGAGCTGTATGTCAGGAAAGTCATAACTGCAGGAAAATAAAAGGAAAAGTGAAAAGTTCTGGTTTTATCTTTCAAAGGTGAAACAAATACAGCAAATAACAGGTATTTGTGAGGTTCCAGGTGCCCTGGGATACCTGGAGCTGATTTTCCAATAGAATCCTTATGGTTAGTCATCTTAGCAGCATGTTTATACTCTATTATGTTTCTATTTCAAATGAGCCAACTATAAATATAGTGTCTAAGAAAAGGCTATGTCTAAATATAGCCCTGTAGGTGTGTTTTGGCATTTTTCTCATCAGAACTTTTTATAAGTATTAATTATAATTATTTTAAGTATTAATTAGTAGTGTCAAAAGAAAGAGGCCACTCAAGAATCCCATGGCCGCCCTGTATGGGTAAATACACAGCACTTGCATGTTCAGCTTCAAATTACTTGTTACACCATCCTGTGCGGGAACAACAGCAACCCATCCTGTTTTCCCAGCAAATATTCAGATTGCACCTTGTCAGCTAGCCCTGAGAAAATGATATGTCTATACGCCAGTTTTAGCAGTTACTGCCTTTGATGTTTTGGAATTGCCCACTGTCAGGAGTGTTGCTACACTAATCGCTCCATGGAAGAGAGGTACTGGTGTACGTTCCTTCTGATGCTTGACACCTGATAATGTCAGTCTTTGGACTGACTTTGTCTTTGTTGGTGAAATTCTCACTGTGTTTTGCATACATGGACCATTTCATAGGCATTAACTGGTTTTGAGAAAGTAATACGGTGTGTGATCATAAGATTCCTAGAGTTCACAAGTTTGTCAAGACCTCACATGGAAGAAAACAGGGTTATCTTCACCAGACAATATGTTAAGATAAAATTGCAAACCAGCTTAGAACAAGAGAGTGTTTAAAAAACACGCTTTCTATTTATTTGATTTCCTTGATGTCACTGGATGTCTCAGCTGACAAGCCAGGGTAGTGACTGAGCAGCACTGGCNTATTTCACAGGCATTAACTGGTTTTGAGAAAGTAATACAGTGTGTGATCATAAGATTCCTAGAGTTCACAAGTTTGTCAAGACCTCACATGGAAGAAAACAGGGTTATCTTCACCAGACAATATGTTAAGATAAAATTGCAAACCAGCTTAGAACAAGAGAGTGTTTAAAAAACACGCTTTCTATTTATTTGATTTCCTTGATGTCACTGGATGTCTCAGCTGACAAGCCAGGGTAGTGACTGAGCAGCACTGGCCTCCTGAATGCCTTCTTTCAGACATGACCTTCAGCTTCAGCCTGGGAGCTGTGACCACCACCTGCCCTGAGGAGCATTCCAAGAATACATATTTCTTTTCTCTCCTCTCCTCGAAGGCAGATCCAGGTCTTCCTTTTCTTTTTTTTTCTTTCCTGTTTTTATTCAAAACTTTCTTTGTTTCCTTTACAATAGAAACAAGGTTTAGGACTTGCACAGGGGGTTTTCTATAGTACAACTTCAAAAATTAGATGTTCATACTTTAAACAAATGTGTTCCTTCTTGTTGAAAAAGTCTTCCTGCTGATCCAACACTTTCAAAATTATGATGGTGTGCAAGGCAATATGTATCCTAAGAACATAATTATAAGACAATGTGTATCATAAATATTTCTCACTGGACATGAACCACACCAAGCATAGTGTCTCTAGCTTACTGTCAGTATTCCATAAAAGTCACACAGAACAGTAACTTTAGAAACTAGCGTGCTCTGTACTTTACACCTGCTTTTGGCAATTCTAGGTGCTTATGCTATTGCACTAGTTCATTTTAGGAATTCCCTCTCTAGTTCCTGCTGATGTAATAAGCTTTTCCTTTAGTTTGTGTCAGAAGGAGACTCCTCTTCTTTTATAAAACCCAGTCAGTTAAATAGTAAGCAACAAGGATGCTAGAGCAAAAGGCTATCTGCTGAACTACAAGTATCTTCCTTTACAGAATCTGACAGATAATTAAATGGGGATTTATCTACTACAGTGACTTGGCACTAGGTATAACAGTACTTAGCGTTTCCTTAAGACAGCAGAAAACTGTATATTTGACATGTCAATAAAAGCACTAAGACACCTGTAAAATTATTTCACTACAAAGGTATCAGAAAATCATGGAAAATTTTCACATAAGGGTGGTTGCTGTTTTCCTTGAGAACCCCTTTCTCCAATGCATAGACTAACCAAATGCATTTTCAGGCAGACCTTTGATTTTGAGGGAAATGGAAAGATGACAAAGTTCAGCTTTGCTGTTGTGATACACATCGACTGAAGTCAGTGGAACTCTTTCCATAGATCTTGACGAGTTTTGAAATGGGGACTTGCAGTGAGCTCATGTTGTATCCATTCACAGGGACCATCCGCATCACACTAGGGGCACGAAACGTCCCTGATGTTACACAACAAGAAACTGTGCTTAGAAATGCAAAGATGTAATTTGCAGAGAACTACAAAGGATCACTCCACCTAATAAAAATCTTGAACCCACACCCATCCTAGCCCCATTACGGAATTAATTTTCAGCCATTTGATCAAGCACTCGAACTATACGCCAAGTAAATTTCCATGGTGGCTGGGTATAGAATTGTGTAGATCAAGCATATCAGAAATGTGGATGTACCAATTTCTGTCTGTGCCAGCATGGCATATTCACTTTCAGTTGGAACCACTCACTGCTCCATGGTTTCAAGCATATACAAATAATGTCATCTCCTTGCTTGTTGGGACTTGACAGGCTCAGATTTTGTTTCTGTCATATTATCCATTTGTTGATTTATAGCAGTTAGGTTTTTCTTAAGCACATCTGAAATGAGCAAACTTAATTTTACCAGGCAGGGAGGGGAGAAGGAGACTCTCAAAATGTTCATTGGAGTTATTTGGAAAACATGATTGTCAAAGCAAAGGAGCACAGTTTCTCCTGTTGATTTATATAAGAAATAATACTCAGTATAGCTGTTGTGGGCACTTTCAGAACACACACATTTCTTCACAATATGCTGCTCTGCTGAAACAAATCCTGTTTCTCAAAATTGCTGCAATATTGATAAAAGGTTTTCTGAGCTCTAGGGCTGTATTACTGCTCACCTGTAGCATCAGAGGAGGTAAAATAAAAAGGTAACCCTTTTAGTTAAGTGACTCAGCACAGTCATTAGTAGTCCCATTGTCATATCATGCTCAGAAAGCTTTTCTTTTCACTTAGAGTGAAATAGACCCAATCTCAAAGCTGAAGGGCTGCTGCAAAATAGAACTGGCCATTTCTGAACATCAGAGTTGGAAGGAGCCCTGTCCTGCTCTGCTGAGGAAAGTATAAAGAACATTTCTCTGAAAAATAAATTTAGTTTTCCCAGTAGCTTTAACTTGCATTGCTCTGGGTTTGTGCAAAGATTTTTAAAAATTTGGGTTTAGTGGTAGANTCAGAGTTGGAAGCAGCCCTGTCCTGCTCTGCTGAGGAAAGTATAAAGAACATTTCTCTGAAAAATAAATTTAGTTTTCCCAGTAGCTTTAACTTGCATTGCTCTGGGTTTGTGCAAAGATTTTTAAAAATTTGGGTTTAGTGGTAGAAATAAGTTAACATATTTTCTGATTTATTTTGTCTGATGTATCTGTATGCAAAGTATTCTCTTCAGTTACAGAATATTTCAATAGGAACACACTATTAGTCTCAGCACTCTGAGGCTGTCAACTGTCACAGTAACCTTTGAAATCTGTTATTATGCTCAGTTTGTGGGTCTTGCACATCGACATCAGTGGTGATACTTCTGATTTACCTTGGTTTGAGAGACAGTATGAACACGTCTTCAAAAATCAGTTTTCAGTAAGAGAAATAAAGAAAAAGAGGATGGAACTCAGAAGTGTTGTGTTGTTCCTCTGTAAGTATTTAGCAAACAGGAGAATAAAGGAAGGTAAAATAACACAGTGAGAAAGGTAAATCCTGGCATTCCCCATAGTGCAAACACTGTTTGCTTGGCATCTGCTCTGTCCTTCATTTCTGGAGCTGAATATGTAGTCTTGTATCCTTGATTTCACTGGATCTAGCCTCTGTGTCCTTGCTTACCTGCAAAGCTGTACCAGCTAAGATCAAAGACCTGTTTGGCAAACTGTCCCACCCCTGGAAGTAGCAAATAGCAAGTGCTTAGGAAAAAAGGCAAGGCAAGGAGCGGGCACTGAGGAATGCTGCTCTTTTCGCACTTTCCAAACTTATTTCAGGCTGTGGTTTAGGGGTTTCTTGAGTCAGAGGGTCTACCCAATGTTATGTATGCACTAGCTCCTGATTGGGGTTTTTTGCATAAATATGTCTAATCACTCTTTGAACCCATCTGTAATTTTGGCTTCCTGTGGCAATGAAGCCCACATCTTGATAATGGCTGTTCAGCTGTAGTACTTCATCCAGGTGGCTCCCACCTTGAGTACGGTGTCCAGCTCTGGAGTCCTCTGCACAGGAAAGACATGGACCTGTTAGAGTGGGTCCAGAGGAGGGCCACAGAAATGATCAGAGGGATGGAACAGCTCTGCCATGAGGAAAGAGTGAGAGAGTTGGGGTTGTTCAGCCTGGAAGAAAGAAGGCTCCAGGGAAACCTTGTATCAGTCTTTCAACACTTAACAGGGGCTTTTAAGAAAGATGAGAACAGACTTTTTCATAGGGCCTATAGCAATATGACAAGGGTTAATGGTTTTAAGCTCAAGTAGGATAGATTAAGACTAGATACAAGGAATAAATTTCTTATTATGAGGGTGGTGAAACACTGGAATGGGTTTCCCAGAGAGGTGGTAAATGCCCCGGAAAGATTCAAGGCCAGTTTGGATGGTGCTCTGAGCAACCTGATCTAGTGGAAGACGTCCCTGCTCATTGCAGGGGGGTTGGACTAGATGGCCTTTAAATGTCCCTTCCAACCTAAACCGTTCTATGGTTCTGTGATTCAGCAGTGGTTCCAAAACCCCTTGCAGTTGGCCATAGGCTAAGAGAAGGGGTTTGGGTTGGCTGGCTTGCAAATTTGGAGTCATGCTGTATATTAATCATTAGCAGATTGACAGACTTCTGAATTACATCCATTTGGTTATTTATGTCAGTAATTGTGTGGGTATGAGAACATGTCCAGACTGGCTGCTTGTGGGTGTTAGGTGAAGAGGGGAAGTTTCTGCTGTCTGCAGAATGGGCCAGAGCCCCAGAATAATGTATCTATCTCAGTGAGTCTGGGCCTGTGTTTGCTAGTATTAGAGGCGGAAATAAAATTCTCTTTTTACTTCAAAAATGTAAGTTGAGATCACCAGGGAGTAAATATTTTGACAAATGCTGTTTGGAATGAGTTTTGTTTGTATAGATAAAGTGTAGTAGTTTATAAATATATGATCAAATCTGTTCACTTTATTTTGTGATCCCAGTGGCAAGCTTTCTTCTCTCTGTGCTAATTCCCCTGGTAAAATGACTTTGGTTTTCATTGCAAGACAGCTATTTAACCAACAATGGTAAGGTCGAGTATTGTTCAGGAAAAGGTTTCTGAGCTCATTTCCCTTCTGTTTTCTGTCAGTCATTGTAATTCTTTAATATGAATTAATGCCAAATAATCTCTTTAAATTTTATGAGCCTCTTCTTTAGGATGAACAGTGACTGAATCTACTCCACACTCCTTACCCTCTGGGAAAAAGAGGGAGAGAAGGAGCGTTTGCAGAATAGATAATGGAGCTCTGTATATTGTAAAAAAGTTATTGCCCTTCTTTATTACCACAGCATTATCCAATTTAAGTACTCTTTGGAAAACAGTTTATTCAACTGGGCTCATACAAAGTACTTGTTTAGCTAAAATGTCATATCTTCTCTATTGCCACTTTTGCATTAATGCAAGTGGAAGGCTCATCCAATGACCTTGAGACACTCTCTTCCTGTTTCCTCACATAAAATATTTATACTCTATATAAATATAGTGCTTCTTAATTGACCTTTCAGCATATATTATTATAATATACTGAAACCATTATCCCTTATTTATCTATTGCAGTGTGCAGATATTTTTATCACTCCTAATTCAATCACTGAAAAGTAGAGTACACTTAATGTAGTGCTTTATTTTTCATTTTGATTGATTTGATGCACTTAAAGTTTACACAAAAACCTATGATGAAAAATTCTGGCCTTTCAAATGAGAAGAATTGAAAAAATGGCCTAATTTTATAGAAACAGCTAACTGATTTTAGTACTCCCTCCAAAAAACATTCCAAGATTTATCTAAGTTTGTCCTATTCCATGTCCTATTCATAGGTGTGAATCTAGCTCTTAGTTGGGGGAAGGAAATGAATGGGAAGTTGCTGTCTAATAAATTTTTCCCCAAAAAGAACTCATATCATATTAATTTTTGCATGAACTTCATCATGGCATGTTGTTCTCCTTATGCTTATAGACCATAGAGCTCATCCTGATAAGAAAATATTTCTGCTTCTCAGTGGATCTAAATTTCATACTGTGTGGATATTCACATATGGTATTTTATTTAGTCAAAAGTGATATGTGAGAACTGGAGTCAGACCTGGTTCTGAATTCAAGAAAACCTCTAAAAGAGGTTTTCATTCAAGCTAACTCAGATCCAGCGTTTTCAGATCTATCTTACACTTGTAACCTGGGGACACTGTCTTTGATTGGGATGAAACAACTTTCTGTTACTACTATAACTAATGACATCTTTTCTAAATTCAGATGTCTTACAATTCATTTGCTGCAGTCCATTTTACTGTGTTTGTAGGAACAATTTTATCTTTAGTAGATCATGTTTTTCCAGCTGCTCTGAGAATCAATCTATAGAAAGCAGTTATATGTTTAAAACGATGGGATTTTTATCAGAGCATAATCTTTCTGCAAAGGCCTTTGCATTTTAAAAGCAAATCAATGACTATGATGTCAGCATGTTTATCATTTCAGTCCTGGGAACATTTTCTTGGCACTTAGGTTTGATCTTCTAGGTGTGGTTCATTGTTATAAAGCCACAGCTGTGTGAATAAGATTTCCTAGGAAAGTCTGCCGTATCTCAGGATTTTACTGGAATACAACTCTGTCTCATTTCTCACCTTTGAATTGTTCTGAAGCCCAGAGCATTTTTATAATTGAATTATGGGTTTCGCAGGAGAAGGTAAAGCAACACTTCCTACAACCTCAAAGGCCATTTTTTTTTTTTTTGCCTTGGATTCCTGCAGAAGAACAAAGACAGTTCAAAATTTGCCTTATTATTGAAGCCCTGGAGCATGTTTATAGAGTACACTAAAAAAAGGACTTCTTTTTCTGTTTTGCATGTAAAGTGCTAGTCTTACCTTCAGGTACTTGCATATGGGTATTAAAGCGTAAGACAGCATGGCAAACGACACTTTGTTGTAGTTTGGGGTTTTACTTAGGTTTTGTTTGGGGATCAGGGAGGTGTCATACAGGAATCTACTTTTCTCAGAAACTGCCATTTCCGGATGTATTTTTAATGACTTAATCTTTGATCTCATTTCAATAATAAGCTGTCGGTTTTAGAGTACATCAATATGCATACAGCCATCCTGCTTTGTATACAAGCAAATGCCTGTCTGCAGTGTGTGGGTATTGAGTATTTGATCCATTTTTATTTCAGTAAGATTTCAGTGTGAAACATCCAACATTAGTTTAAGTTCCAGAACAAAAGCCAGGTAGTTTCATTTAGACTGATAGGCTGCGCATCATGAGGAGCAGTATGAGGTCCCTTTGCTTAAAAGGCTCAAAGTCAGCCTGAGGGTTAACAGCCCCCATCACCATCAGAAAGGCAGAGTTTTCTATCTGTTCTTGTGTTATGATGATGACAGAGGGAGGCTGGCTGTTGAAATTAATGCATGAAACATTTCATCTCAAATTAAAGCATACTAGGTTGGCATAAGATTGACTGAGGGACAGAGGATGTGGAGGTGGCTCTTTTTCTGGGATACTTTCCTGCAGAATTAGATACTTTCCTCTCTCCTGTAACCTAACCTCCCCTTATGTTTTTGGCTCCTTCTGTTCGGACATTCTCCCCACCAGTGTCAGAGGAGGGCTCTCACTGTGCTCCTGGATTTCTGCTGGTGCCTTGGTGTCAATCTCAGCCAGAATCATCACTTGGTTGGGTAGCTCAATCCAGCTAAGTAGCTTCTGCAAAGGAGGTATTTAGTCAGGGATGATTAGTGACATGGTGGAAGGCCCAGCACTACAGTGTAAGGCCAGAAATCACTCATGGAGACTTTGTCCCCTCCTCATGAGATCACCTTTCCTTCAGGCACCCAGCCGTTCAAGCTTTCTTACCACGTAGGTATGGCAACAACGCTTTGTTTGGCATTACTGTAGCATGCCTCAAAGGGCAAGTCAGCAGAATTTCATCTGCAGTTAATGAAACCAAGTTTATTGTGACATAATTGATTAAAGTAAGAAGCAGAAGAGTTGAGATCTCTGTAGGCTGTGGAACAAAATAATCAACTTTGGCTTTCTCGTCCAAGGTCCACATGTATTTTAGACAGAGCCAGCGCAATGCCAAGCAAAATAATGCCAGCTTTGCTAATTTGCTCTCTGAGTAGTTAAAGTTTCTCATTGTATTCCCTAGTAGCATTTTTTCATTTCCTTTCAGTTGCAGTGCTTCTGGATACATACACCCATAAATGGTTCTGGGAAGATTTTTAGCAGGTGCTCATGTTTCATACAACAGCAGTGGGCTATGTGAATCATCTCATGTAGTCAAGCACTTCATCAAACGGAGTGTCATCTGCTCAGGAGCTATGTGAGTAAGAGAGTGGTGTTTTGCCTGGTGGAAGGAGTGCTGGGCTGGTGAGGCCTTGCGAGCTTTTGTGGTTCTGTTCCTTCTGCTCTGCCAGAGTTGTGGTAGGTTTGAGCCTAGATGACTTGGGAAGTGAGCCTCAGGTCTCAGCTGCTTATCCTAGCCCTGCACTGCAAGGGGAGCTGTTATCTGTTGCCTGTGAATAATCCCCAAAGGACCCCCACAACCCTTCCAGCTCTCTAGATCAGATAGCATGTCCCTTGAGCTTCTGCGCTATTTGAAGTTTTATGGCATACAGACCACCGCTGGCTTAGCCTGAGAGATCATTCGTAGGTATGTCACTCACCTCAAAGCTGAGAAGAGCACTATTACAGACTGCTCCGAGCATCGCCTAGCCAATAGCTCATGCTGTACATGCAGCTTGTGCATTAGGCCATTGTAAGGAGCAGCTTGTACCTCCTTTGTGACTCTGTATCTGAGCCCATAGCTGTAAAGGCACCTGAATGCAATGAGGTTTCTGTACAAGGCACTTCCTGGCTAGAGAAGTTGTTGCATTACCCTCATGATCCTGTTTGTCCTCAGATGGAAAAGGACATGTTCGTCCAGCTGCATTGCATTGTCATGCAAATAATTTTCCAAATGAAGTGTATTCAGAGTACATAACAGCATTGTATTCTTCAAACACTGTGTTTCATTCTTATTACAGGACTGTAAGGGCTATGAGAAATCGGGTAGTTGTGTAGAGATGGAGCTCCAGGCACTCCAGTAAAAATGCATCTATTTGAGCCGAACTGTGAACGTTTACATTGGGACAAAGGGTGAAACATTACATCAGCTGAGTTGCCATTGACATCCAACAGGACGCTGGCCTCGCCTTTGTGCTTATGCTGGCTGTTGGACTGTATTATTCACAGATCCAGAGTTCCCAAGAAAAAAGCCCTGTGACCATCAAACCAGCAGTATGGAAAACTCATGAGTTCTTCTAAAACATACCAAAAAGAAGGGACGAGCCGTGCCTGTGGTATAACCCATCGGTCAGTTAAGATGTCTTGCTCTTGAATTCTACCTGTGCTGGTTCTACGGCTTCTCAAATCACTGGACTTACAGCAGACATGAACTCTCCCAGCCATTTCTTGGGCTGCTTTTCCCACTACCATTTGGTAACTGCAGAAGAAATATAAATACAAACTATAATTTACATTCTGGCAACTCAATAGGAGACTAGCTGTTACTTAAACTGTGAAAGAAAAACATCCAATATAGAATCTTTAGTGAGGTTGAGTAGACGAGAAAAAGAAACATCAGAGGTGCTAGGTATCTTTAAGATACTTTGCAAGCTTTTTAGCACTATCATTTCCTTTGTAGCAGGAGTCAAGCAGCTGAATCCTTGCACAATGCTTTCTGAAGTTACCCTATTTGATTTAGACTTTCTCTTCAGTGGCCTTTCTGGCATTTGTTGGCACTTGTCATAAACTTTATTTCTACAGCAAGTTTGGGCTGAGACACTTCCATCACCTTGTTCTATGTGCTTCTTTTCTAGAAATGTGAGGGGTTTTCATGTTTGGGTTGATACTGTAGTGATTAATATCTGAGTAAAAGCCTTCCTTGACTGACTTTTTCTAATAGTGTTGGCTCTTTAAGCTGTTCAGATCATGTTCTTCAAAACCAGGAGAGATTTTCAGCTTCGCTTTGTCTTATTATAGAATGCAGATTAGTATATTGTAGAGCTGTTGATAGTGTAGGCCAGGAATCACCACAGAAAACCAAAGGAGTAGGAAAGGAAAGCAAGTTGTGTTATCTAGACACTGAGAACTTAGAACACACTGGATGATGCTAGAAGTAAGAGAAACGCAAGCTACCATTTAATAGGAAATATAAATTGTATTTATTTCAAGAGCAGAGGGACCCCATACTTCCAGTAAGAGCCATGAGAAATTCTGCAATCTTTTTGACAGGATAAAAGATGGAATGGAGGCAGGAAGGAGGGGAATTCTACATGTTTGGATCTTTTTCTTCTCATTTTGCTAATTATTGTACCAACTAAGAGATGTAGGTACTGCTTAAATCTCATACGGATGTTAGTAATCTGTATAAAAAGGAAGAGTCTTCTGCCGATGCTCTCCAACTACTTTGGCTTCTGTTTGAAAGGTAAGTGCATTTAAGTCCCATGAGTTTTTCAAAGAAGCTTCCCAATATAACTCTTAGTTACCCAAATAGATAAAGCCATCCTTTATCTGGTAGGTACAAATGTCAGTGGTCATACGTCTGGATTAGCATTTGCTAGTGACATGCACACTACAGTAATCATCCTAGAAATATCCTGACAGTTGTGGAGTAACTTGTAATCTCCACTGTTTATATTTTACTGCAATAAGTTCTGCTCATAAGCAAACCATGTAAGAGGACATAGCAATCTGGTTTGGCAATGGATGTAGCCAGCTAATTAGAGAAACAAGTTAATGGTGTTTTTAGCAGGCTACAGGAAGAGTGGAAAATGAATAGTGACACTCAAAATATTTTGATTTGTATGCAACAGATTGGAGATGGAGTTGAAACCATGTTGTTTAAAATTGCTTGATGGCAATACGAGTTTATTAGAATTCCTCTGCAGGAAAATAAGTTTTAAAAATCAAGGTAAAGCAGGCATTCATTTCACTTTAGATGAAGCAAGGTGAATGATGCACCTGGAGCAACTGCAAAGTTAGGGAAGTTCTACTTCCAGACGGAAGGGTTAAAAAACAGACCTGGCATATCTCCTGTCAGGTATTAGGAAGTAAAGATATCTTCAGTATGTCCCAACAAAACCTCATACTTCTGTACATGAGTGGATTGTCTTGTTTTCTGCATTGCCACATCCAAACAAGCATTTATGTATCTAAATCGCTAGTCACTCTCAGTTTAGGATCCTAAATGGGAGGTAGACACTTGCCAAGTTTCAAGTGCTGTTCTTTTTTGCCTTACAATAGTTCCATTTTCACTTGGTGCAAGAAAGGAAGTGTCGAAATATTGGGCTTTTACAAAGGTATATCTCATCCAGGATCCCATCTCTGCTGGCAGTGGTCAGTTACAGATGCTTAGTATATGCAAAAGGCACGTACAGGCTAATTCCCTTGACGCATTCTCCCAGCTTCCAGCAGCCTGTGGCTCAGAGGCTTCCTCCACATTCTTGGCCTTTGCAGCCATTTGACTGGAGGCTTACATGCTTTGGGTCCAGAGTTTGCTTTCTCTGAGGAGAAATTTTGGTGCTTTCTTTGTCCCAATGGGCATCTTCTTCTGTTTCAGGATAAGAGAGGGAACAAGCTGCGGTCTGAGCCTCTGTGTAGGTGTCTTGCCAACTGGAACCGCTGTTCTCTTGTCATTTTCAGTTGCGCAGATAATTTGTTGATGGATGTTATGGGAAGCTCAAGACTAGTTTTTTGAGTGTGGTGAATAAAATGGATTTTTTTCCATATGGAATATGCCATCATTATTTATTACAGCTATTGACAAATTGAAAAAAGCACTATTTAAAACTCGTGCTAGTACCTGTGTTAAACCTTCTGATTAACTTTTGACAATTCATTTTTTAAACATTTCAAAACTAAATAACATTAGTAGATTTCTTGAATAAATTAAATTAAATATCTATCTGAATATATATGTATACATGCATACCTATATACACACATGCATGTTTACATACATAAAGAGACAGAGAATGTACTCTTTTGGCTTGGATTTTTTAGTATTTTAATATTCAGGAGCAGTGTAATAATACACAAAACTTAGAATTGCTTTTGATTTTTAAACCTAATTGAAATATCATCCTTTTCTCTTTTAAGAAAATAAAAAAGATGCTATCTCAGTGGATGTGTGGCATACAGTACACTAGGAGCTAAGTTTGCATGGTTAGAAATTGCTGGCTATGTTACTTCTGTAATCATTTAGACAAAGAAATACAATTCACCCTGCCAGTATCACCTTGGTTTCCTCAAGAAAAATGATACTGTTTTATTTTACTTAAAATACCAGTCTTCCTTTTCGGTTTGTGATCACTCTGTAACAGCCCCTATCAGTTTGAAACAAATGGGATGTCACCTGTACAAACTGGAACAGAAGTAATGACATAATAGCCCATCCTTTAACATCACTTATCTCCCTGGAATTGGCCTTCATTCAGACGGCTCAGTGTTCAATGATTTAATGTGAAAGTTGTACAAGTTGGCCAGATCCTGAAACCCTGTTGGTTTCTCAGGCATTATTAATAGCTTTCTTTGTAGATTCTTGTTCACATGACTTGTTTTTAATGAACTTCAGATACCCGTTCTGCTCCTGTCAGTCTCCTTGGCTAACAAAATACTTGAGTTTCAACTACAGAGGGTCTAAAAACTTCCAGGAAAAGAGAATGAAACTGAATAAGATTTTTTTTTTTTAATGCCCTAAAGAAAGTAGATTGATGAATTTGGCACTGGGGAACTAAAGCAGGACATTGAAACATTACTGTAAAACATTAGCCCTAGAGCTATGTCCTAGGATCTGCAATGCATAAAGCTGGAGGCATTTATTTCAACACTCCTCACTGCGGTAAGAGTTCAGTAAATGGTCAAAAAGACTCAAAGGAAAATTTGACCGTAAGAATAGGCCCCTGTATACAGTTTCCATCAGGCAGAGGAGACATCTTTCTAGCCCTAGACATAACTGTTCTTTTGCAGACTTACAGTCACGGCACTGGCAATGCCACTATACTCACCATTCATATTCCTGGTAATAGATTTTCTTAACCAGAAAGAATCATATTCATGTGTAGATACAGAATTAAGCTTTAAATTGTGTAAGTGCAGCTGAATTCCAGATATTGAGTAATTTACCAAGAATGGTACGTTTTGGGGTCCTATATGTGCAGCTGGAATTCAAAATGGCAAATTTGACTTTAAATGTTATTTGAGTTGAGCCAAAAAGATTGTCTAACAATAAATAGTTTGTCTCTTTGGGAGACGGTTGCAATGCTTTACATGTCTCTTTTTTCAGCATTGTCTAATTAGTTGTCTAATTAGATGATTTTGGGGAATTCTTCTTGGAAATCTCTAACATCTCCATGCCATAGTTGAGAGATATGATGTTTAGGAGAGCATGGTATTTGGGCTAAGGAAATCCCTAGAGTCAGATGGACAGAAGGCAGGAGGTATACCTGTGGGAGGGGGAAGAGTCTCTTTGCCTCAGCACTTCTACATTTTCACAATATTGATGTAATTTCTTTCTCCCTTAACATCCAGCTCCTGCCAGTTCTGTCCTGGGGCATATAAAGCCATGAGCAGCCTTGCCTGGAGGAGCAGCGACTGCCTGCACCACCATGCCAGGCCATGTAGGAGTACTGGGCTGGCAGACTCCAGCCTAGGCTGTTCTACACCAAAACCGACCCTGTCTTCCAACATCTCTCTCTCTCCCTCCTGTCTCTCTGGTTAAGTCTTTGTCCATAGTTTCTGTTGCTTTTCTCCTCTCATAGTGCATTTTCCTCTTCTGCAGATGATCTCAGTCTTGTTCTCTTCTACTCCATCAAAAATATAATGACTAAAATAATTTCCTTTGCCCTTGACTTTTACTTAGTCATTTCTCTTTGAATCAGCATCTTCTAGATCAGGTTTCAGATTACTCCCCTGACTTCCAAGATCTCTGCCCAGTCTCAGCTTCCATTACCCATCTGTCTTTTAATCCACTATTCTTCTGCCTGTTTCTGTCCATCTTTTGATCATATCTTCCCTTGTAAAGCCTTACACTATTAGTAACTAATGACAATGAACTCATCCTTTCTCTCACAGTCACCAAATCCCAGCATTTGATCTGCCACTAAGCTCTCCAAGAGTTTGGCGTAACCCAGGCTGGTGAGAGAAAGAAATCTGCCTTTGCTGATCCCAGCAGGCAATGGCAGAACTATCAATCCATTACGGTCAACTCTTTTCAGGAGTTAAAGTCTTTCATGTGTCCCTTGTGGCTACCATCTAGAGTAAAACTGATAAATTCTTTGAAAAAAACGGAGCAGAAAGTCTGGCTATGGTGAGAACAATTTCATCCAAAGCACTGGGGCTGTGATGGGACCACAACTCTTCAGTACTAAAAAGAAAGTAAAATTACTGCAAGATATTACAAGATTTTCAGAGTGGGACAAAATGTAGGAGGAAGCATGGAAATAGGCCAGTAATTTACGCATCCCTATTTCCCATGAGAGAAAAGACATAGAAAATTGTTTAAAATAATTTGTAATGCTTTACTTCTCTGACTTCTTATGCACCTTTCTTGCTTCCATTTTTAATGGCTGGATCTAGGGCTTAATCTCTATTGGAGTGCAATCTGGGATCTCTCAGTTTATTGCTCTTTTAACTTATGACTGCCAGCAGTGAAGGAACCCCTCAGTAAAGTCCACACCAAGAAGTAATGGTATTGTGCAGTAAGTGGTAAATCATAGCCTTGTTCTCTTCAAAGAAGACACCTCTCCCATCAATACATACATAAAATCAGTGACTACCTCTTCTTGCTGCTTCTATTTTCCTGCAGAAAGAAGCTTAGATCAAAGCAGTAGCATCATGAACAGCAAAAGAGGTACTTTTGCATGCATACGTGTGTGTGCATTCACATATGCATGTCTGTGTGTCTAAGTATACCTTTAATCATTGAGCTGATCACTGTGTTCACCAGGAAAGAGCCTGAGCTCATTATTTAATTAGAATACCTTTTCTTTCCATCAAAACCACATGGATCTTGTTTGCATGTGCCTTTATATCCCCCACCCTTCATGTTTCTGTAATAGTAGCTGTGGAAAAGAACTTCTGTCATTTTATATTGATGACTAAAGGGTTAGCAGTCATCTAGGGGGAGAAAAAGGGGGGAATTATCTGGGTAGGCTTACACTAGCCAGTTGACATAACAGCTACTTGGGTGGTATGAGGTTTCTGAGATGTATATGGCTGTTTAGTGCTTTCTCTTGCCAAAACATCTGGAATCCAAAATCCAGTCATTAGACAGCCACACGTTAACAAAACAATCGGACAGAGAAAACAGGCTGAAGGAAAAAAACCCCACCATGATAAGGCATCATTGTTACGACTAGGAAATTAGACATTTAAGGTTGTACTTCAAAGCAAGTATTTTTATTATAGTATACTTGAATGGTTTGATTTATTGTGCAGCAGAGCAAGACTGTAGCAGATCCTTTTGCCTCACAGGGGGAAATACTTTCATAGTCCAAGCAAGCCTCATGCTAAGCAGTTTTAAATGCAGTGTGCAGATAAGAGAATCTTGTTCCTCCCTGCAGCACCTCTCCTTATGCACACAAAGCACTGGGAGAGGCTGTTTTAGGAGCACAAAGTATAATTTCTGCTTTCCAATACTACACCATTTTGAACTTGAAAGCAAGTAAAAGATATCATGGTTTTCACTGCAGAGCTATAAAAATGAGAACAAAAACTAACGCCGCTGGCATCTGCAACGATGGTCTTACCCAAGCAGGCAAGTGGAAAAGATGGCTTTCTCTCCATTAGTACTGACCCATATTGCATATAGTTAGACAATTGTACATCCAGCCTTCACCACATCCTAGCAGCTGGGCTTACGATGGCCCTGATGCGTGTTCGGCATCCAGTCAGCAATAGCACTTACAAAATGTCTAGCAGATGCAGGGCTGTGCTTCACACAGCTTTCACCTGCAAGCCTTTGAAATGAGAGGAGATGCAGAGAGTGGTCTATGAAGAGATGGAGCCATATGATACTCTTGCCCCCACTGCTTCCAAAATCTCATCACTTGACAATTATAATGCTTTAACTGTAATCTTAAAAAATGTTTGGAAAATGTTCATAAACATGTTTCTGAATCCCTTTGTATAGCTGAAACATTTTTATAAGATTAAAACTTGAGGAGCTGGCACAAAGATTGTTTGAACAAGTGTGCTTGTGATTTCTTTTCCTAAGGTAAGTACGTGTAAGATTATGAGACTTAACAACTGTGCCGGTTAAGTTCTGAGTGTTTCTTTGAGAACAAGAAGATGTTGCTTTCAAAGCCAGGAACTTCGGGAGACTGAAAAACTGGGATCTGAGATGAAATGAACTGAGAGAAATTGAAAATAATAGGTGGTGCAGTACAGGAAACCTGAGGCAAAACATCTTTTCTGAAGGCTAGCACTGGAGACTTGGGATTCTCCGCTTCATTTTCTTCTTCTGCTGCTGACACCCTCTGACCTTTGGATGAATCAGTTAGCTTCTCTCTACTTCACTTAACATTTTTTAAAAAGGTGACTTCCTGCTTCACAGCAGGGGCAGGAGAGAAAAGGAGGTGGGAAATGAGTTTTAATTATTTGGGAAAGAAAAAAAAAAGTTCACTAGAGAAGAGCATCTTTGTTTTAAAAGTATTTTTATAATACCAGTGAAATGAAAGATAGTTTAGGATATTAACTTTTATCCCAATCTAGAATAGAGAAAAAAGTCCCTTGCTCCAAACCCTGTCCAGAAGGATGTTTGTCTGCACATGCTTCTATCCCTGCAGAGAGGATGAGATAGCAAAGGGCATGTGCAAGTGTAGTTCAGCGGGTGCTCATGGTGCTGGGGGAGGCTCGGAAACTACCCTGACAGTCTTGGTGTAAGACAGCCCGTCCAGGGAGAAAAAGCAGAGTACTCCACACTCCAAAACGCAGGACAAAAATGAGAGCCCTATTTTTTTTTTGAAGGCTAGAAACTTCTTCAACTCCACATTGTCAGAAGTATCAAAAGGTCACCAGCGTGTCTCATGTTACTTCGGAGGGAGATGGGACTGATCAGCTTTGAGGTGGTATGTTTATAAATCTGACCCTCAGTTTCAAAATCAAAGGCATTCCTCTTAGTCCATGTATCAGAGAGAGACTTCCTTGGAGTCAAAAGTTTCATCGTATGGCAAAAGGACCTGTGAGGGATTGTTTTATTACGAGAAGGACAGGGAGAAGGAGTAGGTGATTTATTTTAGTAGCAGGCAGTCAGTCTCGGAGAAGATAGAGCCTATCTTACCCTCCACATTCTCACTAATGAATGAGCCTGGGAAATTGGAGCAAGATCAAAGTCGCTTTACGACAAAATTGCTGACATTCCTGAAATAGCTAAGAGTTCCTCTATTCACACTAAGTACAAATCAAGTTCACTGACATACAAAGTGCTCGCAATGGGACCCTCTGCTGCATTGTTACCTTGACTCTCAGCTTATCACCCTGCCTGACCTCTGCCTAAAGCAGTTAAGAAATTACTGCTTCTTCACCCATTGTTCTCTTCCATATGAAGATGTCAAAGGTCAGGATGTGTAGCCACAAAAAAGGGGAAAGTTTCAGAATGCTAACTCAAGAATATGGGGTACAATGTTTAGGTTGCTGTAGCCTGACAGGATAAATGATCTTAAAAGAAAAAAGTAGCCCCAGAGAACTTCCAAATCTAATGCATTCTCCAACACAGGCATGCCAGCAAGGTGAGATGAATTTCTGAAAGGGACTGATACTAATCTTAGGACTGTTGATTTAATGCAGGACGCTGCAAGCTGATACATGACCATCTTTGAAGGCGGACCCTGTCTCAACTCCCAGTCAGTAGTCCTATAGCCTGACCTGTTAATGCATTTCAACCCAGGATCTAGGTGAATGGGTCGAAGCACAGACTAAGGCTTTAAAACATGCCACTTATACACAAAGTAGTAGCAGAGAGATGTTGCCAACTATAGGACGTTTGCATAATGCCTTCTATTGCATTTTAAAAATTATTCTGAAAAGCATATTCTATTTAAAAATAATTACAGTATAACTTTGAGCATTGATAATAAATATTTGAACTTCCTGAGTTTTATGGGATAGTCGAAATTTTATAAAACAGAGAAAGAGAAAAAAATGCACCCAATCAAAGGGCCCAGAGTGGTGCTTTCCCGTGTGCTGACAGGCTGGGGACATGGTTCTGAGCCAGCCCCAGGTTGGCAAGGCTTGCTGGGTACCACACTTCATTGATATTAGGACTTTTCCCAACAATAACGCATGCCTTACTGACTCAGAAAAGTAGCAACTAATTTTAATGGGACTCTTGAAGGTGAAGGCAGCAACACAACTAACCTAATTCTCCTCTAGATCGCAGCAGTGGTAGGTTTTGTGAGCAGGACCCACCTTTCTAGCTGCTGCAGAACTTCCCACACTGCACATCTAATGCCTCCTCAGCAGGGCTAATAAAACTTTGCAAATTCACTCTGGGCAGATTTACTTAAAGCTCTCGGCTGACTGATTATCTGCACGTAAAAAGGACTATGTTAATGAAATAGGTCATTGTGTGGTTACTATTTTGAAAGGATGTGTTTTCACTGGAAAAAATATCTAAGCTGCAAAGCTGATTCAGAAACAAACGTGAATTTGGACCTTAGCAATGTGTTTAGTTGCACAAGTGGTCTGTCTTCCTCCTCTGTTCCTTTGTCTTTAAGCTTGTCACACAAGGGAAGTTAAACTGCATTAAAAACACCTTGCAATGTCACTTCATCAGTCCAAATCCATCTGAACTAAGAGGTGGCTTTCATTTTCCTCCCAGGCATTGCTCAAAGGCAATTACTTCCAAGCATTTAGCTGAGCTTTGTGAGCAGGAGACCTTCCATACACTCCTGCCATGCTCCGTGTAGTGTGTAACTATTTCAAAAGTTCTGTTGTTGGGCGTGTAACTCATTAAACCTCCAGAGGTTAATGATAGCCTTCAATGTGTGGTGCTCTGCATTTGTATAGGCATAAATAAATGACAGTCTTATCGCTAGTGCCATGCACCTGGCCTCAGAGTCCATCCTTAGGAGGTGTTACTTATCTGCAGGGCTCCAAGGTCTGGTAAGTGTAACCCACATAGTTCGTCTCACATTGTGGTAGGTTTCCTAATGCTGAGGCAGAGTGCTATGGAAAATCTGCTGTGTTCCAATTTTCACTTGTGTTCCCATAATAGCTTTTTGTGGCATAGCTAGTGTAGATAATGATGGTGTTAGCTTTCATTCTTTTATCATTATCCTATGATGACTTCACATATCTCCTATTGCCACAGGTAGTGAGGTATATCCCAGGACACTTGGAAGAATACTGTCTAGCGTCTAAAGTGACTCAACAATGGCTGTGAGGTATACCTTTGAGAGACTGATAGCTTACGTAGCAAAAGGCCCACGAGAGGTGATCTGAACTTGCCTTGAAAGAAAATTATCTGCTGTGTGCTGCACAGCATCTGCATGAACCATGGGGAAGGTTCTGAGCACCATCTGGCAGGGGGTATGGATGCAATGCACTAGGTGAGGTACTTGCTTCTACACAGCATATTCACAACCAATGGTGCAGAGGTAATAGCGTTCTTGTTAGCTGTCAGCCTGTGATATCAGCCTGTTGAGATGGATCTTTTTAGAGAGAATGCCTGACTCTGGATACTAATAGAGATGGCTGCAAGGGGAGAGAAATAACAGGCAGTTACTGCTCACTGATCTGTTTTCATAGCAGCAAAGCTAATACAATCCTTGTTTTTTCTCTTCTCCTTGCAGTTTTGATCAGTAACTTGTGCAGCCTGGAGGCTTTGAGAGTGATAAATCCTTTCTGCTTTCCTGCCATGTGGCTTGCCACGGTAATGCATGGACACAAGGATGCCTCGGAGCTAGCAGTTAGTGGTATCAGCAGTTGTTATGCCCCACTAAATTTCTCAGTTCAGGAAGGTTTTGGGTCCTGAGCTGTATTTAACAGTTAAGATGACGAGGAAGCTTAGGGTCCTTGATGGGAGCACTCTACTGAAGGCACCAAAAATACGTGCTATGAAAAAGCACGGGAACTATAACAAGTTATATAATGGGATTGTATGCCTGGCTCTGCCACTGATTTATGCTTGACTTCTTACAAATCTGTTAGATTCCCTGTTTGCCGTGTCTTTTCTGTGTATCCTCTTGAGGAAAATGTTCGTCATATGTTTTTCTGTACAGCAGCTAGCCCAAAACGGTCCTGATCATATCTGAGACTTCTGTGAGTTCTGGTCCTACAAACCCAGAAGCAAGAGTTTGGGAAGTATGAGGGAGGTGACATTTGTATATCATAGATGCTGCCTTCTAGGTAGGCACCAACATTTTTACGTGCCCCAAGTGCTACAATGATGATTTCACAAGCCATTGTCCGGAAGCTCTGACATATGAATAGTAAAAGGAAACGTGTTGTCAAAGCAGTAGGACTTTCAAAATCTTTTGTGCTAGACGGAAATTCCCAGCCTGTGAAGTCTGAGTGCCATAGGCAGCGATTTTCATTTTAGAGTTGGATGACACTAATTGTTTCAGCAAAGAACAATTTTCTTTCTAGCCATTGATAAAAGCTTGAAAGAGAGGTTGTGTAGCAGCTGTGTTATGTTACTCCATTATTGCAGGAATTTCCTACAGTGAAATATGTAGTGGCGGGAGGCAGACAGGTCTGTTTAGGAACAGCCTCAATGAGAAGACTCATGTTCAGAACTCAACTCAACATGAACAGTCCCTCTCAGTGCACTGCTAACAGCCCCCTGTGATGCACAGGGTATAAGCAGACCTAAAACGTTGTATACTTCAGCTAGACATATTTCTTTCTTGGAGAAGGGTCATCTGTGATTCAAAAGATGCTGTGTATGGCATGGCGTGTTGATCCTACACATAAGAGCCTCCATGACTTTTGTGACAGACTCCTTACAACCCTCTTTTCTTATAATGGAAGCATATGCTTTTGAAATGACAGCTATTTCCATACAGTATCACTCTATTGTGTCCTTCCAAATACATCCCCAGCTGTGCAGCACAACTGATGGGATTCAGCTGCATTGATGGCCTCTGATGCCCCACCAGGCCCCTGAGTGAAGTGTACTGTGATCACTCTCCCATGGCAAAACACTACATGGGACTTCAAGGGCTCCTCTACAGAAGAAAACATTTTTCAAGTGTTGAAAGACACTTGGGAGGATCTGCAAAACAATCCTAGCGCTGTCTTGAAATTCATATCCCACTGGATTGTGTCAGTCTTTCAAAGAATGGTATCACTTTTACTTTTTCAGGTTGAAATTAATCAGGGTCTGGTCTGAAGCTTGCTTAAGTCAATGAAAAGACTCTGTGTTGCTTTTTTTTTAACTTCAGTAGCTTTGCACTCCTGCCCAGATGGCATTTTCTCCTTGTAGTGGCACTATATGTGTCTCAGTGGCAATTCCCTTCACAGACCTTTGTCTCCCTGCACCAGTCCATCTTCCGTCACAAACGCGATCCTGCAATGGAAAATGAGGATTACCTCTCTTTATATTCTGATTTAGATTCTTGACTTCTATTTCAATCCCATAATTGGCTTTGCATAGGCAGACCTTTGCATAAACAGTCCTACTGATGAAAAAAATGGATTTGCCATCCATCAGGGTTTTCCCTGTACTTTTCTGTACTTGCCTGGGGTAAGCACTGTGAACTTTGATACTGCAAACAGTTCTGCACATGAATAATTCCACCTGTGTCAGAAGTTTAATTGATTTTAATGGTGCAACTACCAGGTAAAGCTGTTCTACAAATGCTTTTCATGGGTAGACCTCTATGGGCCTTGAAACGTGCTATGAAAAATAATGAGCGTTTTCCCATAGGGAGAAGTATGAGGGACTGGGGATTTTGCTTGCTCTTGTGTTTGCAGAGAGTAGGGTCTGAGGTTATTTTACTTTAATATCAATTTTTTAAATGAGCTTTAGTATATTTGTGTGCAGAGCAGAAATTTAGTGAATGTAGATTAGATGTAAATTTACCAATTTACATCTGAACATTAGGGGCAACCTGCTGCTTGTTCAGTGCTATTGTTCATCCAGAGAGGCAAGGAGATGGAATAGCTGAGCCTGGACCCCAGCCTGCTGGGCACAGGCTGCACTCCAGAAAACATCTGCTCTCTACCTGGGCTCGTACTGGAGCCAGCATCAGTTCCTGCCTGGTGCTGTGTTAGGAGAACAGGGCGTATCTAAGGATGGGTGTATTGAGCAGGACTGTGGAGATGAAGCTACTTTTCCGTGGAATGGAAGGCTGTGTCCAATCTGATGGCTGGATTTTGGTACAACATTGGAAATTTAGGAAGGGACCACAAAAGATAAACAAGACCCCCTAAGGTCTGGCAGGCCTGCCTTATGGTGAAAAACATAGGCAGGTCTACTTAGCTTATCAAACAGAGGGAGAAGATTAAGATGTAACTTATTGCAGTTGATGCATACCTACACAGAAAAACAATTTTCTGATAGGAGAGAGACATTTCTTTAATCTAGCAGACAAAGTTATAAGAAGATTCGATTGCGGGTGGCTGCTGCTGGTTAAATTCACATAGATATCCATCCATGAGAGTGGTTGACTGCTGTACCTCCTTATCTGGGGACATGAGGGATTCTCAGCTACTTCAAAGCTGTTAATTTAAGAATGTGTGCTATTGCAGAAATTACATTGTATTTCAGCCACATGATATGGACTTGACAGATGAATTACAAGTAAATACCCTTGGACTCCATCGCACAACTCAAGCAGGATAATCATAATGTTTTTTCCTGGCCTGAAATCCTCTAAATGTACGAAAATGGGTAAAGAGTGTAATATGGCCCTTTTTCTTGTCTTTCTATTTGGCAGATCCATGAATGTGATGCAGAGCACCAGATTCCGCTATGTTGGATGGCAAATGTTTTCTATTCTACCAGCTTCAGTAAAGACCTAATGAAACGAAACATAACCCCTTTACCACGAAAATTGCTGACATTTTCTATTACCTTACCTAATGGAACTAGCAGGGCATTTTGCCTGCAGCTTTTTCCCACTTTGCCCAATTATTAGAAAGAGACACTGGCAGCTCTCGCGGCTTTTCTCACAATTATATGTTTTCGCTTGAGGCAAAAGCTTGTAACCCTTGCTCTGTTCTCCTGTGGGACAGCTGCAAAATTGAGGGCTATGTTGCAAGTTATTTTTAATATACTCTCTATAAACAGGGCAGGAAATTTGCAAATGAAAAATGTCTTTAGCTGATCTCTGAAGCAACTGATTGAGAGGTGATCTAAGAATCGAGGCAACTGTCTTCTTAACAGTTAAATTGTGTATCTTACTTCAGTGTTGATCAGATCTGAGGCTGCTGAAATGCTTCAGAGATCTGTTGCTGCCTGTTATGGCTGCTTGGGTCACCTCTGTTACTAAACATCTCAGTTCACCCACTTCTCAGGTAAAGAATGTGCTTGTGATCTTCTATTTTATAGAAATACATAGATATTTTTTCCATGCTGCTTTGTACACATTACAGATAGAGCAAATCAGTTGTGGAGAAAGAACTGCATGATTTTTGAAGGCCTGTACATTGATCCATCTTTCCTTCTGTACTTCTGCCACTGTAGAAATGACAGGAAAATGTACGTTGCTTATGGGACACTGTAGGGGAAGGAGAAAGGGAAAGGAAATTTGTGCTGCTGTGGTCTGGCAGAAAGCAAGAGCGGTAAAGGAGAGCAAGGATCACAAGGGACTTCAAGCTTGTGTGTGTGAAATAATAGCATTTCACAGCATGTGTATTCAGCTGTGAGGCACCTGCCCCTGTAGGAAATGTCCATAGGATGTGGCATTTTTGTCTGGTTCAGTAAAAGGTAAGAGAATACATGCTTTAATTTGTAGGGAGGCAGCAGTCTGTTCTCTGGTCACCTTTACTATTTGTCTCCAGGATGAGTTATTAAGCCACTTATGATAGCGTTTTAAGCGTTATAATTAATGGAAAAAGGTAATGTTGTTGAAACAAGGAGTAGGCATTTGCAAATACATAGCAAGTTTTTCCCACAAGTAGAGAAATATGCAATATGTTAGGTGTGAGGTTGCCATGTACCAGTAGCATAGAGATTTCTCACTACATTATCATGGAGGAAAAACATTGTCTTCTAAAATTATTTTTCCTCCTGATCCACTTCTAAATCAGGTTGAACATTTTCAGGTCGAGTAGCCATGTTTTGTGATTGGAAGAGCTTCTCTGGAGTGCTGAGTATGTGCAACCACTTCTTACTGTGGAGTTCAAATAATCGTTTTCAAAATGAGACCCTGGGGTAGGCAGGCGTAGAGGTGTCTCAGCAGAAGCCTCCTCTGTCTGATCCCCACTAAGAAGAACATAATTAAAGTAAGTGTAGAAGACCTGGGGCTCCTTGGCTCCAAGGAAACAGTGAACAAACCATGCTGCCAGCAGTAAAATAAACAAAGGAAATCCCCTTAATAGAAAATGGAGCTCTTAACAGATGAGTAGACTTGCTAGAAATTTGCAGGCAAGCTGGGTAGTGGTGCTTCAGTGTATGTTTGTAAGCAAGATAATGCAAAAAAGAATCTAGTGGGGAGTAAGAAGATATCAGGCCTTGGTATCAGAAAGAAAACATACTTAATGGATGGTAAGGATCAAAACACCAGAGGAAGAATTTGAAGGTGTTTCCAGAGAAATATTCTGTTTTTTGTATGCTAATCGCTCTCATTCTCAAGCAAAGCTGGAAATATTCTTTTAAAATACATACTATATTCAGTATTTACTGCATAACTGGAGGTAGATTTTTGAAGAACATGGCAACTTTTTAGCAAGTGTTTTGCCAAGTGATGACAATCCAGGAATTACAGAAATTACAGAAAATAAATCATTGTGCTAATTATTGATGTTTCTATGAGCACACAAATATATAATCTTGCATGAAATTTGAAGATAGAATCAAACTATTCGGTACATCCAGAGGGGCCTATTTCTGTCGGAGTTTTTGCAAGCCTAGATTTCCTTACTTTCCACTGAAAAAATAACATGAAAACACACTGTGAAGATTATCTGAGAGGAATTATGTTTTTTTAATTGTTCAAAATGGTTTTACATCTCTTTTGCTTCCATTTGCCGTGCCTCTTGTAGCCAATAAAACTAGTTTCAAAACTATTTGCCAGAAGAGAGAAACTTAAGCAAGCATTGTAGACTTAAGGTACAAAGTAGAAATTCAATTCAGGATTATGAGTACCTGCAGAAGACAGCTCATTGAAAAAGTTCAGTTTATCTGGTTCAGAGCACAGAAACAAACAATGTGGCTTAGGAAACTAAGTCCTGAATATATTCAATGTTCATATCTAATGGTTTGCTCACAGTCTGTAGGATGAGATCTACCCTATAGAATTGTTCTGAAAGTATTTTCAAGTAGTGACTAAATTCTAGAAGACTGTGATTAAAGGAGACCTTTAAAATCACATCATTAGTTACTTGTCCAGCTCTGGAAATTGCAAGATCCCTCGTAATGGATTATGCAAAATAAATATCCAAGTTTCCTTGCTGCTTCAGTTGGAAGCTGCCTCAAGATTAAAGAAGCAGCATCTGCAGTCTTCCACTACATCTGTTTTGGGATCATGAATTTCTAATCTAAGCTGGCATCATTGAGATGAGTCCCCTTTCTAGGACTTTAGAAATATCTCCTTAGGAGTCATAGCATAGGATCTGCAACTTTTCTTAGAACAACTTAGTGAAACCAAAGGTAGCCTCATACTAATGACTCGGAAGGAAAACAATATTTTATCACACTTCAGTTGGTTGCTTGGAAGTGGTAGAAAAATGTTTCCGTAAGCTATTCAATAGCAATGAAGAAATGTTTGCAAATCCAAAGGAGGAACAGATTTATTATTGGGAGAGGCAGTATTAGGCATTGGCTAAGTATGTGGTCACCCGGAATACCACGACTAAAGAAGTATATCAGTATTAGGAGAGATGCGGTTACTCAGTAACAGCCCTCTTGAGTCACTGGTATTTGATGTTATTTGACTGTTCAGTGGAATAGGAACTGGAAACATCTATCCAAAAGTGGAAATGCAATAGAGAGGGAACTGGGTAGATGGCTGAGCAAAGTCTGAGGCAAGGTATTATTAATTAGGACTATAATACACTCCTTAAACTTATTCCGTACATGGATAACTTCAAAATCAACAAACTGAAGCCCTCATAGTTCTTGAATTAATTTAATTTCTCTGGGATATAGGTATTTTTATGAGTGCCCAAGCTAGGTCTTGCCCCTCCACTGCTAGCTTCTTTTCCCACAGATTTCTCTGCTGAAACGAAGCCCCACCACTGCAGAGCCCTGCTGCTCCCAGTGACATCTTCTGCAAGCTGTGTATCTCTTAAGCACTTGCACATCTGGTCTCTAAGGACCAGTAAGGCCAGTGCCCCAACTGCTGCTGGAAAACAAAAGTATGATTTCCTCTGAATAAACCCTTTCAGGGCTGCATCAAAGTAATAAAACACTTATAAGCAGGGCAAAGTCAGTTATGAGAGGTAGTGCTTTTTGGTCACAAAAACCAGACAAGCTTGGAGGCACATAGGCCTTTCTGCGTATTTGCCACCTTCTGGAAGCACCCATTTTCCATGTGGAGACCGAGGCAGGTGAGGGATACCTGAGGTCAGCCCACAAAGTCTATTTTGTTTCTCACAGTCTCATGCTTCCCAGCTCTTGACAGCCCTTCTTTCTTTCTCTTTCCATAAAAACATGCACACAAGACCCATGTCTCATGAAACCTTCTAAATGAGGCAAAACGAGACTATGTGAGCCTTGCCAGAGGGTGAAACTTCAAAAAGGTTGTTCTTTGTCTCATGTTGTTATTAGGGACCTAAATAAAGCACCCACCAGTGTCTTCAGTTCCTACAGGAAGCTTTAACTTCTGCATTTACCAGGAATGAAGTCACCAATGAACTTATGTGAATACATAGTACAAGGATAATACTGTTTTCTTGGAATATTTTCATGATTATTTAGTGCAACAGTGCAGCTTTATCAGCAAAACAGTTTCTGAAAATTGTGACTATCTTAAACAAAATCAGGAGCACTCGGGGAGAAATGCAAAATAAGCCAGGAATAACACAATCTGGTTTCAATAGGAGACAAAAGGCTAGTTTTAGCTACACAGATGCAGACTCAGAAATGAAAGCTGGAGCTGTGAGATGCTGCATCAGCATAATCCCAGCTGCCTCACACTCTTATCAGCCTCTTCTAGAAATCACAGTGCTGGCGTGTCAGGGGCTGTCCAGAGCCAGCAGCACATCTGCCAAAATCAGGGTGTCATCAGAAAGACCGGAGAACACTGTTTGCGTTTTGATAGTCCTAAGCATTTCAGATGAGTTTTCCCCCTCTTTCTTCTATTTTGTTCTAGCTGGTCACTACCCAGTGGGTCAGAGGCAGCTGCGTTTTCATGGCACTTTACGTATATACTTTATGCCAAGCTTAGAGAACCATGGGAGTGGCAGGCTACAGAAATGCAGATAGCTATTGCTAACAGCTGCAGCAGTAAAGAACTCCATGCCTCAGATGTGCTACTGTTGGTTGTATCTATGCTTTATTCCCTTGCATTTACTTCATAAACTTTTGAGGTGTTTTAGTAGTTCCTGTAGTCCAGTTACTCAGCGCAGCAGACTCATGCTATGGCCAGTAGGTTACACAGCCCAGATGTCCCTCACTGTGTCAGAGAGATGTGCATTACAGGCAACTGCAGAAATACAGGGTGTAGATAATTAGAAAGTGCTGTGAAACAAATCAAAAAATTATGGCATTGCACAGATTGATTAGCATTCCCAAACCAGAGCCGGAGTCAGCCTAAAACCAGTATGTCTTGTTATCGTGCAGGTGTGTGCAGGTTCATGACCATAGGTTTTGCTACTGAAATGGGTCTTATTCTTCATCTAGACCATGATCCTGTAACTGAATATCTGCTAATAACTTTGAATAATAATTTCATTTGTATGAGCTTCTAGGTAGGAATGGCAGCCAAAGCACAAAGCTCCTTCTTTGTCATCCTTCAGCTGGTCCTCTGGGACACCTGCACAAAAAAAAGTCTCTGTAGTAAAACCCAAGATAATAACATCCTGGATTGACTTATTAGCATCTGCAAGTTCAAAAAGTGAAGTGTCTGGGATGTGAACCCAATGTTTTTTAAAAACTCTGAATAGTTTTAAATATGAGCTAGCAAGGAGCTGAGAAGCCTTTCAGAAAGTTTTTTTTTTTAAAGTTTTCCGGTGGGAACCAAGCTGGAATTTGAGAAATGAGGTCTGTGTGAGAAGAGGAGCACAACCAGTCACACTTAGCTTTCTTGCTGTATTGCCCTGCGGTGCGAATGGGAGAACATCTGGAGGCATTAACAGGCACTGGGAGCCCAGTGTTTGCATTGCTTCCTAGTAAATGAGAGATTACATTTTGGTTTGCAAGAGAAGATGGAAATTTATTACATGGGATGGGTGAGGAAAGAAACATGTTGAGGCTGGGTGTATTCTAGGTTGACTGTGAGATGATTTAAAGGTGAACATACAGACAAACCTATCCCTGTGCTGTAGAGCAGAACCTAAAGGAGACAGGTTTTAACACTGCTTCTCACAGCATTCTCCTGGAGAAACTAGCTGCTCGTGGCTTGGGTGGGTGCACTCTTAGCCGGGTAAACAACTGGCTGGATGGCCATGCCCAAAAAGTGGTGGTGAATGGAGTTAAATTCAGTCGGTGGCTGGTCACAAGTGGTGTTCTCCAGGGCTGAGTATTGGAGCCAGTCCTCTTTAATATCTTTATCAATAATGAGATGAGAGGATCGAGTGCAACATCAGTAAGTTTGCAGATGACATCAAGTTGGGCAGGAGTGTTGACTTGCTGGAGGATATGAAGGCTCTACAGAGAGGTCTGGGCAGGCTAGATCCACAGGCCAGGGCCAATTGTGTTGAGACTTGACAAGGCTGAGTGCCAGACCCTGCACATAGGTTAGAATAACCCCATGCAATGCTGCAGGCTTTAGAAAGAGTGGCTGGAAACCTGCCTGGCAGAAAAGGACCTGGGAATGTTGGTCAACAGCCGGCAGAATATGAGCCGGCAGTGTGCCCAGGCAGCCAAGAAGGCTGATAGCATTCTGGCTTGGATCAGAAATCGTGTGGCCAGCAGGACTAGTGAGGCGATCGTCCCCCTGTACTCGGCACTGGTGGAGCCACACCTTGAGTACTGTGTTTAGTTTTGTGCCACTCACTACAAGAAAGACACCAAGGGGCTGGAGTGCGTCCAGAGAAGGGCAGCGGAGCTGGTGAAGGGTCTAGAGCAGAAGTCTTGTGAGGAGCGGCTGAGGGAACTGAGGGTGTTTAGCCTGGAGAAAAGGAGGCTAAGGGGAGACTTCTTCACTCTCTGCAACTACCTGAAAGAAGGTTGTAGCCAGGTGGGGGTCGGTCTCTTCTCCCAAGTAGCAAGTGATAGGACAAGAGGAAATGGCCTCAAGTTGCATCAGGGGAGGTTTAGATTGGACATTTGGAAAAAAATTTTCACCAAAAGGGTTATCAAACATTGAAACAGGCTGCCCAGGGAAGTGGTTGATTCACCATTCCTGGAGGTATTTAAAAGTGTAGATGTGGCACTTATGGGTGTGGTTTAGTTGTGGACTTAGCAGTGTTAAGTTAATGGTTGGACTTGATGATCTTAAAGATCTTTTCCAACCTAAATGATTGTATGATTCTATGTTAACTGGTAAACCTGCTGCCTTGTGAGAGGAAGGGCTAGAGGTTGCTTTGGACAATAGTCATCTTGTTAAGACCATTGATCACTCCACCCCTTCTAATCCTCTGTGGACTGTTTGCCCTTATTCTCCCGGATGGCATTGCCCCTGAGATCCATCAGTGATATGGGCTGTAACAGGTCTTATGCCTGACTAATCAGGATGACAAGGACATGCAATGCCCTCCACTCATTGTCTTGGGATCTGCCTCTGCCAGCAGGGAGTCTTGTCAAGGTTGGAAACATTTTTGTCAATGTTTTTTCCCCACCTTCTATGTTGAAATAAAAAGGAATTTTTTTAAAAATAGTGACATATATGAGAAAATTACTAGTTAATGATAATTCAACTAAGATGTGAGAAGAGGAAAAAGAAATATATATATATATTTATGTAATAAACACCCAATCACGGTCTGGAACTATTTGGTTGTGGAGGTGTTTGGTGTACCTGATCACATGCTTTTCTTTCTGTTACCGTTCTCCTCCAACCATTTACTTTTCCCTAGGATGATGTGGTGTTTTTTGCTTTGCTTATACTTTTAAGTATTTTGGCACTGTGAGACAGCTGATTTGAGGTTCATGGCATGATCCCTAGTAACAGGGTTCTTACAGAGCATCCATTCATGCTTCCTATGATGTTGCAGACCTCCCACACCTCTGGGCTCTTGGTCTGGAGCACAGCTTCTACACATGCCTCCATTACATGAATAAATAATCTGAATTACAACAAATTGGGATGTACATGATTCTACTTCCTCCCATAAAAGTCACGATGATGTTCATTCTAACGATCATTAGTTCTTTGCCTTTTTGCAAACACCGTCTTATAAGAGGTAACAGGTAACTTTATATTTGAAACAATAGCACTTTAAGACATTTCTGAGACTGATTATGTAGATGCTTAGGATTACTAGATCTTCTGTATCAATGAGTAAATAAATGTCCTTTGCAATCTCCATTAATTTAGAGTATTCATGTTGTTACTATGCATTGACTGTGTATGTTTCATACAAGAAATAATGGACTTGATGTTGTCTGTAGAGCAGCGGCACAAAGAGCTCCAGGGTGTTCGGCTGGAACTCCTGTACACTTCTCCAAAGCAGTATCCACGGTACATCACAGGCTTAAGCCTAGCTTCATCACAGGCTTACCTAACATTTAAAAATGGTTCATTGGCACAGAAGTGTGCATTAATGTCTGGACACGGAACAGAAAATAGCCAACGAATGCACTTTGACTGTCTAAGAGAATTTAGTCTGAGGAGTCTGTGAAGATGCCGATTGGAACTTATATGCCTGGTATTAAAATGCACTGATAGGAAAGGTTTTTGTCAGTTAGGCAAGTTAAAGATGGAATAGATGGGCTGAACTAAGAAAGAATATAATGCTAAATAATGTTAAGATGGTGTTCTGTGTTAATAAAAAGCAGGTGGGAAGACTTCAGCTTGATATTCTAGTGTGAATTTATTTTCCTTCTCAGTTAGTGTCATTACCTCATGTTGTATTTATATAAAGTATTCCATTATGATGGAAGGTGAGGACATATAGAACAGAAAAAAATAGCACATGGTAAGGGCTGTTTTCTCTTGAGGAAATATTTAGAGTCTTCCTCAGAATGCTTACCAACTGTGAGCTCAGTTACATGGGCATAAATCTTCAGTAACACTTTTGAAATCAATGTAATTATAATGGATTTATAGGGACGTAATCTGACTTTTAGAGATTATTTACTTGATAAATGCTAATGACTCCTTGAAGGTGAAAGTGGAGGGAATTTGGGATTCCACCCAAGGAATACAAAATGGGACTCTAATGCATAAATCTTCCTCAGCTTTTGAGTTGTTGCCAGCAGATACATTTTTCCCAAGGAAATAGTAATGAAAATCTTCTCTGGATTTTATGGGTTAACAGTAACAAAAAATCAAAACTCCACAGCATTCTCAAGTTGCACCGGAGATCAATTTGGCCCATGGTAAATGCAAACAAATCTTGTACCTCCTTTTAGTATTTTCCCATTTCTTCATGGCAGTGATGTGGAGGATTCAAGATGCAAGTGTGTACACACAATTTGCTTACTGCTGTACTGCAATACAGCTTGGCATTCCTTTCACTCTGCTCAGGGACGAAGCAGTCTCAAGCAGTCTGCTTACCTCTGCTGTGTACAGGAGTTGCTAACTTTCATTTTATTGTCATTTTCTGTGGATGTTCAGAAGTCCATTTTCCTTGACTATTAATACAAGATTGGAGAGACTTGTGAGATTTCTACAAAGCTTGCTCCATTTGGCAATTAATTTTGTATGCTAGTCTCAGATATTCATCTGTTAATGAACAACAGCAATGCCCAATCTTATTTCAGGTCAAAAATCTATATCTACAAGTAAACTAAGTGCAGAATGGCAGAAAGGGTAAGGATAGTACATCCATTCTGCATGTTCCCTTCTAGAAGAAAATTCAGAAATTACTCTTTCCAGATGAGCTGCATAATATAAAACACAATTATATGTTTATCAATTAGTGTAATGAATGCACATTGTGTGAAATATGCAACATTATGTGAAATGGATGCAAATTGCGTGAAAATACTTTGGCACATTTGTGAAATATTTCAGAAAAAAGAGGCATCTATATTAAACAATACATATCTATGATAAATACAGAGGAAACAATAAAAATTCAGAGAAAGGAAATGCAACAAATGGAGTCTGTTTTATCTCCAGCAGGCTCAAATCATCAGGCTCTTACAAAAATAAAAAATCCTCTAAGCTTAACTTTCAGCATGAAATAAATCCTGCCTAAGCATTTTGCAGCTTTATGATAACAAAACAAATAACTAACTACTATCTTAAACACTTCCTTTCCTTCACACTCACAAAAACAAAGTGAGGGAGAGAGAGAGGATCCAGCTCTCCCTGAAGACATGCTTACCCACTGTTGATTCGATAGGCAGTGTATGGTATCTCCTTATCACGGATAATGACCTACTGATAGCCTCTGGTACAGCCCCGGACACCCACTGAGTGGGAAAAGGGTCTGCTCAACCACCAGCAAAGCCAGTCCTAAGACAGCACAGAGATGTTCCCATGCAGCTTCTGAAGTTGCTCCGAGCTTCTCCCTCCACAACAGGGTGCCTGGGATCAGGCTTTAAATGAACCCTGCGATGTTCCCACTGGTGCTCAGAGAGAATTTGCTCCTCATTTCTCTTACTTTAGGAGTCAGAAATGGCAGTTCTCTACTTTAAGAAAAAGAAAAAAACCAAGACCCTTTGCTATCACCAAAGAGGTTAAAAAGATGGTGCACAGGGTGGTGCTTGCATTTGGAATCGGGCTTAATATTTTCAGGTTTTTCTTCAGTGAGCGTTAAAAGCCCATTTTAAATGTGAAAACAGATTTTTAAGTAATGAGGGACTTTAGGAGTAGCAATGGTAAAAATCATTAGGTTTGCTAAGCAGGAATTAACTGACATATTCAAAGAGTATCCCTTAAGGACTTTCATTGTGCACGGGTCCTGATGTAGAAATTGTCAGCAAGTTTTTAAACAGTTTTTCCATCTCATCAAATATTCCTGTGTAGATGCAGATCAAACTGTCATAAAATACTCTTCTGATGTTCTGTGGCATGCTTGTATTTGTTGTTTGGCAGTCATACCGGTAAAGTGCATGAGTCGTAACAGTACAGAAATTGTCTACATGCTAAGTGTTTAGGGATCACTGAGAAGCAGGGAGTTTGTAGCTCAGTTTGTTAGCCGCTGTGCTGAATGTGAACCACCAGCCCAGTGCAGCAAGAGCCTCTCTGCAACATGGCACACTCCAGCTTGCCCTTGCAGGAGACCAGTTCTCCACAGCTACCTACGCTGGCACTAAATGGGGATCAGTGTCACTGCCCCAGTCTTTTATTTTACAGCTAGCAGTGTGTTCTTCTGACACTTTTCCATTAGCCTTGGAAGTTTGAAAGTACGCGGAATTAGTGGTGATAAACCTAAATCTGTAGTTCAGTGCAAATTACTTTTGGTGATACCCACTGCATCATGGCCTGTTGTCAGAAGTGGTTGCGCTTGCTATGTGAGGTTTAGTTAAAATGAATATGGAGTATACGGTTGTCTGTTTGGCTGCAGTAACTTCTAGGAGGGCCATGTTGCGGAAATAATAGTAATAATATAAATAGCAACAACAACAGCAATAATAACAAGACTACATTTTAATTATTACTCATGTAAAAAGTAAAATTACAAGATTTACACATACTTCTTTTTCTTTCACCATCTTTGTGGGTTCTTTTGGAGGGAGTTGCCATGTATTGCTGGCATAAACAAAGTTTTTAAATAATATTGCATTGCTTTAATGTCACTGTTGATTTCTCAACAGCCTCTGGTCTTTCTCTTAGAATTCTTATCCTTTAATGGCTTTCATGTACCTCTTTTTAATACGTTCAGGATTCTCTATTCAAGCTTCTTGAAAAATCCACATGTACTATTCAGGGTTAACCGCCAAGGTGCAATAAGGGGTTACAATATGGCACTGGCAGCTTTGTGCCAAAGCCTGAATTACCTTTCCCATTATCTCAAACTCGTTCGTAATACTGGCAGTCAGAGTCTACATTTTGCCTGCAAGTGGAGAGGGTTTTCTTATTTTTTTAGGATGCTTGGCACATACATGACCAATGCCTGGAAGTTTTATAAAATGATTGGGAGTTTTCCTCCAAAAACCGAATCTCACCCAGGCTTACTCAATTTGTAAAACATACATTTGTAGCCGAAAAAACAATCTCTGTATTCTCTATTATCAGACCTATCTTGGCAATAGCAGTACGTGGTTCATGGTCAGTTTTAGCTAACAGTGGTGTCCCATAAACAAAGGAATTTTTTTTACAGCCATGGCTTACGGCCAAAGCCTCTTTCGTTCCTTCAGCATATTTACATTCAGTTTTTGTTAGTGGCTGTGATGCATTAGCCACTTGTCTCCAGCTTCAACTGTGTTATTGAAAGAGTATTGTGCCAGTACTCTCCTGGGATGAATCCATGGACAAGTTACTTTTGTGCTTATTGTCATAGTATTTCAGGACTGGGGCCTCTTTTAATTAAGTCCTTCAGTTTCTCAAGCTCTCTCTTAAGGTTTACATCTGCTGTGCTTTGAATGTTTTTGAGCAATCATATTCTAAGGCTGATGGTTCAGACAACTACGTTAGTCATAAATTTCTCTATGTAAAGCACAAGAAATCATCGTACCCCTTATTTCTTTGTTCAAGCAATTACACTGTGATTGCCATAGCATTATTATGATCTTTGCTAGGTTCCCTTCTCTCCCATCCACACCCTTTGCATGACACCCTCTTATCATCTGCATTTGTTTAGCTTTAGCCTCACAGCACCAAAACTTTCAAAGCTGCCCAATTCCTGTGATCATGATCTTCTGTTGCATTATCAACAGCAAAGTCTGAGTCCCCTGGGAGGTTTGGTCTGAATTGTCAGTTTTGTTCCTGATCACCATCTACTCTCTTTTCAGGCATGTAGACGTGAAATCTAGGGAAACCCAGGCCTGAAGTCTAGCCCTAGATTTGCAAGATTGGCTCTGTGAACTCAAACTCCTTTGTGCTTTTTTGACCTTAAGCAATTTCTGTGCTTCTGTTTAAAAACAATGTGTTCCTCTATTTCATTTCAGTACTTCCGAGATTTCTGGACTACAGTTTCACAGTTGCTTTTTTCTGCCTGAAACAAACAATATTGAACCATCATCTGCCCTGTCACCGCTGCTACGACCAACAAATATATTGGCCAGCTGCCTTCCTCTCAGCTGCCACCCATCACCTGCAGATGCATGCACCAAGGTGGAGATTTCTGTGCTTTCCTGTGTGCTTCCCAGGAGCTGTTGTTTACCACAGCTCAGCTGATTTGTTAAGTTTTGTTAAGCTAATTAAATGACTGAACATGCAGAATGAAAAGCCCATGACTTGAAATAGTCTTCTGTGGGTCTGCACCTTGAACTCTGGTGGGTCTTTTACTGGTTCCATCTTCTTCCCAGGGTTTCTTTACCTTGTTCATCCTCTGGGACTGTGCTTCATTCATTGTTCATGTGGACTCTGACAGAAGGATACTTCATTCAAAAGGAGATTTCAATACCCTGACACTGGTCTCTGCATAACAATAATCTGTTTAACCAGCTCTTCTGAGAAGGTTTCGAGGATACATATGCTAGAGAAGTTTAGCTATATAGCTTCACTGTGTAGCTACCTCATCCTAGCATAAACCCATCTTAGTACTCTAATAATGTTTATAGTAGTGGTTCATTTGTTGATAGTTGTAGTTTCATGAAATTCAAATGGACATACATTTACTTACAAGCAGACCTGATCTCTTGTGTGTCTGTTTTTCTTTTCTGAGCACCGTAAGTCTGGACTGAACTGCACTCCCAATATAGCAAAATACAAACAAAATTTGAAAAGCTGTTTTCTCTAGAAAAAGTGTCCTTGATACTGGAAAATGCTTGTTCTGTGAGACCAGAACATTGTAGGTTTGGGAGGGGTTTTTTTAGCTAATGGCAAAGGACTCTAACCCTATATTAGTAATAAGCCTTTTTAGGCAAAGTCCTAGAAATGTTATCTTTTTTAACCTCAAAGCTAAACTATGCTTTATAATTACTGGTAGAATACCTTGTGTAAAGCACTTCAATTCAGTGCCTTCAATTCAGGCAAGCAGGCAATCCAAGACAGCTCAAGGTATAGTCTTTGGGAATTCACATTTGTCATAGAATGTCATCTGTTCTTGGCATATTGTTCAGGTATAGTGGGAAGGCCACCAACAATGAAATTATTTCGTTTCCTCAGTGATGATTATTTTAGCATACTTGTCTTTAAATTNAGTCTTTGGGAATTCACATTTGTTATAGAATGTCATCTGTTCTTGGCATATTGTTCAGGTATAGTGGGAAGGCCACCAACAATGAAATTATTTCGTTTCCTCAGTGATGATTATTTTAGCATACTTGTCTTTAAATTGAGCTTTTTAAATTGAGTCATCAATTACTAAATGATTATTTTTCAGATGATAGAAAAGTCAAGTGTTTGCAAGTATCATACAAGCTACTGGACCTCTTCTAAATTATTACCAGTCAACTGGCATTTTGGAAACTTGTTACTTTACATTCCTCTTTTTCTATTTTAAAGCAAAATCCTCTGGGCCTTAACCTGGGAAATGCTTTCACTGATTTCACGGTATGCCTTGCAGCACAAAATTTGATTTGATTTTGATTTTTGATTTGGCTTATTTTGTGTAACAGATTTTTTTTATCAATTATACCTAAAGAAAGATGATATTAAAAAAATACAATTCTCTAAATGTCTTGGAAGATGTAGGCTATAGATCAGAATTAGGGAATTTTCTGGCAAATTATGCAGTGCCATCCAGTTTTCAGCCCATGAATCGTATTTGGCTCTGTGGCAAAGGAGTCAGGGGAACACGCCGTCACCTGTCTCTCCTTCCCAAGTACGTCAAAATGTGCTACAGCAAAGGTCTCCCATAGTAAAGGTCTACTACAGCAGCAACTCGCTTCTGCCCACCTGTTTCCTCAGCTTCCTGGGTGGCAAGAGAAAAAGTTACCAAAGGAGTCACTAAGCAGGTTTGCTGGGCTGTGAATATCTGCCACCATCTGCCCTTCCTTTCTGTGCCATAGCAGCCCTTACCACTGCACATTGTCATCTCTATGACAAGCCAGTAGGACCTGGGCATGCATTCCTTGATCTTCTCACCCATGAGCCAAATGCAATTACTTTACTTTCTAGGGAAGTATCTACATCCCCACGGACAACAGGAAGCTAGGAGAATTTTAACTGATCTTCCCCCTGGACCACACAAGTACCCTGATGTTCAGACAGTTAAAGTGTCAGTCTCCATGAACGTCGCTACTGGTGCCTAGAAAGAGATTACTTTAAACCAGCATATCAGACGTACGCTAGAAGAAATGAGCTTTCAGTTCAGAGTAGGACTTAGCAATTGTGCATAGTCAAAGAAATGTTAGCAGACAGCAAAGATTTTTTGCATTATGTTTTAATTATACTGGTGATGCTACTGTAGGTATTAATGAAAATGCAAAGCATACGGTTTAGAGCAACACTAAAAAAGATGTCTGTGAGCGAGACAGGGTCATATTCTAGCAGTAAAAGTACAAATAGGGGTACTTTTGGAGAGTCAGAAACAGGCTTGAGTACTTGACACTGAAAAAGAAACTAGCTTGCATTAAAATGTAGATTGAGCAAAAGAGATAAAATTTTTGATATATTTTATACTCTTTCTGTGAGCAGATTACAATATAGTGAGCCTCAACAGTTCTACGATAAACTAATCATAAAGTTATTTTTAGATTTTGTGCATGATGCTAACAGGGTTTGTAGCTTTATGGTGCTGAGTACAATGACTATTTTATTTCTAGAATTCAAGTCATCCTTTTACAAACTTGTCTCATGCTTATTTTTTTATAAAGCTGCACAGAAAGGTCAAAGAGAGGGTTGTCTTCTATATTATGACAGCCCCCAGTGGGTTAAAGAATAAAAGTGGTTTATAAATAAAAGCCTCTTTCATCTGTCCTTTGATCCCCCCCATAACAAAACCTCCTTGCAAGTCTTGCTTGACGTAGTCATCATTTCTTATTAGTTTCGAAATATCTCCAAGACAATGTCTTGATCTTCAGTTATGGGTACACTCTGCTGGAAACAGAGAAAGGCATTTATTGTGCAGGGAGGGAAGAGGCCATACACTATTTCTGTCCATTATTTTTCGCTCCCTGACCCTTGATAAACCGGGCTGGTGATTAGACCCCATACATTTCAGGGCAGCTCCATAGCTGGACCCAGCTGGAATTACCTCCAAAAGTTACGTATCTTAGCCACATCCTTTATCCCTGATTGAGCTTCCAACATGTCTCTGTGCTGAGAGCTGTGAAAATAAAAGTTCTTCAGGGCAGCCCTGGACATCAGTGCTGAGTGATTTAAAGAAGTTTGTGCTACCAGCTGTCCTCCCAGCCTCTCAGGCTAAAGGAACAGGAGGTACATCACACCCCCAACTCTGCCTCCATACTCCCCTGTTCCGTTTTTGATCTGACCAGAAACCTGTTGTGGGATGTTATACCCCATGGAGAGCGGTAGCAGTTTGAGAAGGTGACCCACAGACTATTCTCCAACTCCAGCAGGGACGTGGGATAGATGGCCAGATAGGGGAATGTCCTGCATCGGCCTTTATTGGTCCCAGATACACAGGTAGAGAAGGGTTCCAAGCATAGAGTCAACAGTTTCAGCCTCTCATTTCTGAGAATAAAAAGGAATTAAAAGGCCTTTGAAATTAGGAGAAACCCCTCTATTTTAGAACTCTAACTGGGCTATGTGAAAGAGAAATAATTAATCTCACACACTGAAGCAGATGAAAATAGAGATATTTGAAAAAGACCATTTTTTACTGTCAATAAATAATTTTTTATATTGTAGCATTTGAGACTTTAATCTGCACGTAGCTTGCTGCTTATGCTCAAATTATGTGAGGTCTGTTTATTACCTTTTCTGATATAAAATTGAAGTTTACAAATGTATCATTAATTTTCATTTATTAAAAACAGTTTTCCTGCATAAAAGTAATTTCAGCTGATCATTAAACACATACTTTAAGAGGCACAGAAAATATATTGATTACATTGAATTTCAATGGTAAGAAACATGTTTGTAATTATTGTTATTTTATTAACGGACAAGCACTATCTTATTAAATCTAAATTGGATCTGCACTGAGGAACACTAATGCAAACCATTCCTAAGACAAAAATTAAATACATGTTGGTACATAATAAAGACCTCATGTACAATAGACGTGGCTTACAAAAAGATCTTTCAACTTTTGAACAGACCAACATGCAAGTATTTTGTCATCTGAGTTCATGGTAAGGTCCCTAGCATAAACTGTATTGCTTAAAAGAGTCTGATGCTTTTTTCTGCTGGGATCATATGTTTGCGTAGTTCCATTAACTTCCAGGCTACTGCTTCCAATTTATAGCAGTTCAAAACAAGATTTGGCTGGAAATCTGAAAATATCCAGCTAAAAAGTGGAAGAGTAGACATAAACGATCAAACATTGACCCCGAAAAAGCATTTCAGTGCAATTAAATTCCTACATACAGCAGAACACCATTCATCTTGACTTTCCTTTCCTCCCCTCCCCAGGCAGCCGTTTGGTCGTCGTTGGGAGTCAGAGCAGCTGGAGATGGTTGTGGTCAGCATCACGGATCAAAGCTCACCCTCTCAACCCTGCTGGTGTTTGACTGCAACCTGGATCTCCAGTATACAGAAAAGTCTTCCTCTTAATTTTGCTTTTGGTCCAACAACATAATAAGCNCCTCCCCTCCCCAGGCAGCCGCTTGGTCGTCGTTGGGAGTCAGAGCAGCTGGAGATGGTTGTGGTCAGCATCACGGATCAAAGCTCACCCTCTCAACCCTGCTGGTGTTTGACTGCAACCTGGATCTCCAGTATACAGAAAAGTCTTCCTCTTAATTTTGCTTTTGGTCCAACAACATAATAAGCTTATTGGAAGCCACCCAGGACTATTCCAGCTGTTTCTTCTGATACTCTCAAGCTGATAAGGAGACTTTCTAATCCTGTTTTTCACCAAAACACCTAGCAAAGCTTCAGTGGCCACATATGTGTTGCAGGTTCCTTTGTTTTGAGCAGGGACAGTTGCTTGGGCTTTCAGTGTAACTCTGCTGTTGCTTCACTCATCTGATTCCAAAAAAAACCCCAAGTGTATTTGGTTAGTCTTTAATGAAGAGATGTTATTAGATCACTGATTTGAGCATGAATACCTCAACCCACAGCATCAGTGGGTTTGTCCAAGACATACTGGAATACCAAAAAGGAATTTCCTGTATTTACTTAGAATAAACTGTTTTCAGCAACAAGTCTTAAGAATATGAACACTGTTTAGAGTGAGAAGTTGAAGGCACATAGACACAAAAAAGCTGATTTTTTTGTTCAGAAGGGAAGTTAATGAATTCTAGTTTTTCAGCGTTTTGCAATCAATTCCCTCAAAACTCTTAGCTGGAGATTCAGCCTCTCCGATGCTTAAAATTTTTATTTGTCTTGCTCAAGCTACATTTTAATGCAAGCTAGTTTCTTTTTCAGTGTCAAGTACCCAAGCCTGTTTCTGACTCTCCAAAAGTACCCCTATTTGTACTTTTACTGCTAGAATATGACCCTGTCTCGCTCACGAGACATCTTTTTTAATGTTGCTCTAAACCATATGCTTTGCATTTGCATTGATACCTACAGCAGCATCACCAGTATAATTAAAACATAATGCAAAAAATCTTTGCTGTCTGCTAACATTTCTTTGACTATGCACAATTGCTAAGTCCTACTCTGAACTGAAAGCTCATTTCTTCTAGCGTACGTCTGATATGCTGGTTTAAAGTAATCTCTTTCTAGGCACCAGTAGCGACGTTCATGGAGACTGACACTTTAACTGTCTGTGTTGAAAATTTTGATCCTTCAGCCTCCTATTCAGCTGCTGCCTGACTTGAGAAGACGACAAATTTCCTCTGCTCTTTTATTTCTCCCAGTGGAATCTCCAGGGTGCTTATATGTTTGCCACACACTGCGTGTATGTGCAATCAGTCGGTCCTGCAGGGTAGATCACAAGCTGTCCCACTCTTGCCCTGCCTGCCGGATACCCTCCCTGCCTTGGTCAGTGTCTGAAACTTGCCTACTAAACTGGCTCTTGCACAAAATGACCAGGCCATGCTGCTCGTGCAGTGAACAGAAAATGCAGCTGAGTGGGGGAGAGGGAAACCGGGGTCCATATTCTTACTTCACATAGTCAGTGTAGGATTTCAACCAAACTCCCCGGAGCAAGAGCATTAAGCTACCAGGAAAGCCAGCAGCCAGAGTGGGACTCCACCCAAGACTAATCTTGTGTTTGTTTGCTGAAAAGGACCAGTTTGGTCTGGTCTCCAGACACAACTCCCAGCTTGAATACAAATGGAAGGGGCTGGGTACCAATTGCTTTTGAGGCATTGGTGTCAGACTCCGTTCCTCACCTAGGTATTGCCTGCTTAGCTTAGGAGCTCCTTGACCTCTAGGGCTACCTACATATGCATTCCTTTATATGGGGTCAGGCTTCTAATTGATGGCTGAGAAATCTGCAAACAACAAGTGGCTGGGGAATAAACACCAATCTGCAGAAGCTAGGCTCCTTTTGCAGGTATAGCACTACATCTTGCTTGGCCTATTGTAATAATTTATTTCATTTTGTTAACTTCTTCTCCTCATCTGCCTGAAATCCCTGGTCATGATGGTGAGACAGGCTATATTTTGTTGAAAGTCAGGAGCCTGCGCCTCATCAGTCAAATCTGCACTCCCAAGTGATAGAAGTTAAAATGTTCAGGCCTGGAGGAACAATTGGTAACATCAGGTGTTTATGCTTCAGTCTTGTAAACAGCTTTCATGTAAATAATGTCTTTTGTTCAATGAGGTGTCCTACCTGTACAAAATAACATAGAAAAGTCTTATTTTACACACCTCTTGTAACTTGGAGAACTGAGGTCAGCTGCTCCATTTTAGCATCTTTGGGCATCTTTGCCTTTTTGGAGATGGAAAGTGGAAATGCTGAACTGCCCCATGGCAGACAACGGCCTTCCTGTACTTCTTCCAAGCTGCTGCCAAAGCATATTAATGCAAACTTGCTCTACTGAGATTTCTAGCCCAACTTGCAAATCCATACATTCTGACAGTCTGAAGAAATCTGTACTTTGCCTGCTTCTCTGAGCCGGACAAAATCTTCTGAGAGTGACATAGCGTACGTCCAGGGTGTAAGTCAGGGTCAACATGGCACTCAGTTCATCTCACTGAACTGAACTGAACTTGCCTGTAGGGTGTGTCTTGAGGTGTGTTTGTTAGCAATGACGGACATGACTGAACAGTTTTCTGCTGACAGGTCCATTTAATGAAGATCTGAATTAGTGACAGATTACATGATAAGCATGGCTTGCTTTGGTATTTTTGGGCTTAACTCTGACCAGAAGAGATGTATGAAGAAGTAGGGTTAAATTAAATATAGAAAGAATAAACTTAGTCACCACAGGATTCTGGAATCACCTTGTTTCAGAGACATGTGTTTCTTCTTAAGTTTGAACTCTCCTTAATACCAGTGCTTCAGATCTGAAGATGATTCGTGCTGATATCAACAGAAAAATTCTGTTATCATGCCAATGAATGTATCATGACTTAAATTTAACTTGACATCTGCTCAACTGTGGGCAATTTTGCATTAGGTTGCATATACTCAGAATTAAAGCCTCTCTGCTTCAAAATAAAATTCAGACAAAATTTCCATTGAAATCAATACTGTTTACCTGAACAAGAACTATAGGACTGGACCAGCATAACACACAGATCTAAGATACGATTTCATATAACTGGAACAGAGGAATATAGTCAATGTCAAATAAGACTAAAAATTATGTCAGTGTTCTATGTTGATTCTTATCTTACATTTCATAACAGTTCTACCATCCCTCTAGCACTCTGAGTCTCACGCAGCCAGCAGAGACAAAAATGCTACCTATCAGCATTCACAAGGACAGGCATTGCACTGCAAAACTCAGGTTGCCTGTGGGACCGAACCAGCATTTGTTTTGAAAGTCCGATCAAATATATCATCTTTCCATGAATAACATGTTGGTGCCTTTATTCTATTTTGAATGCACTTTTCATGCTTTCTTACAATAAAGAATTTTGTTCATTTTATGTTGGAAAAGAAGAAACTTCTTTGATTTTTTACAGTAAATGGCTCAGGTATGAGTTAAGCAGTTGCAATGTGAGTAGGGGCAAAATCTTCCACTCACTTCCAATTCCAATGAGAAAGAACAATGCTGTGATTTTTTTCTCAGTTATATCTGCTGTGTTGATAGAAATCATCACCTCCTCCCATAGGCTCTGCCTGACAATAACACACAGCAGGCACTGGACAGGCCTTACTGTGCTTTGCAAGAGAGGGTGGAGTGGATGTCCACCAAGACAGTGAGACGAAAAGGCAGGTCTCCTGAGTACAGGGTCCTTCTGTGTTGTCGCTGTCCCCAACTGACTTCAATACTGCTCTAAACCACATGATACTTCAGGTAGTAGTCTCATTATTGACTTTGATCAGAAGCAGATCCTTCTCAGTGTAATCTAGTGAAAGGGTAAGCGCAACAGGCACTAACTGAAATACAGAAATTTCAATTTCAGTGTAAGAAAAGAAAAGCCCTTTTTTAACTGTGAGAGTGGTCAAACACTGGAACAAGTTGTACAGAGAGCTTGTGGAGTCTCAGTCCTTAGAGACAGTCAAAACCCAACTGGGCATGGTCACAAGGAACCTGCTCTCATTGACCCTCCTTTGAGCAGGGGGGTTGGATGAGACAATTTCCAGAGATACTTGCCAACCTCCACAATTCTGTGGTTCATAATCTGTCCTAGGCACTTACCTAACTGAACAAATTCTTATTAGTGGTTGTGCATTGGAAGCAGTTTGTTTTCAGTTCTGCTTCCAAGGAAACTGCACGTTTGGGAGAGAGACATTTCATGCAACCACTAGGTTCACATCCGATCTCAGGATAATTAGAACCCAGCACTAACTCTTTAGCAATTAGGAGTATTTTAATCTGTTGACTTTGCTTAGATGAAAATAAACATGAATGGATGTTTTCAGTCTGGTTATATACTCTGAAATGTACACACAGAATTTAGTCTGTGGTTAATCTTGCAGATCTCCTATGTTTGTAGGAACGTGCACTGTCCCCTCAGCTGTGCTACCTCCTGACTTCCTGGCATAAACAACTGGTTTACTTAATAGTTTCCAAACAAATTTTCTTCCTGTTTAGATACAAGACCTACATCCACCAAACAGCTGGAGATTGCATTAATTTTTGTTGGCGGACACAAATAATTCTCACCACCTTGGGAGGGAACCAAATAGAAATCAGCATAGAGCTGGGTGCTCTACTTGATTTTCCTGTTACAAGGCTATGGGAGAAGGAGGGAGAGGAGGAACTGGCCCTTACCTTGAAGCCCAGAGACCCTAGCTCACTGTGACCATATGCATCCCCCACCCATGCTGCCCCTGCTACAGAGACACTGGCAGTTGCAGATGGGTTAGATCATCTCCAGTTAAATCCAGCGAAGATGCTGAGTCAGAGCCTCCACATTCGTGAAATAACTTGAGTGACCTTGAACCAAGAACTAATGTGAATCATTGTTTTTCAAATTGAACTTGAACTGAACACTACTTCAGCACAAACCCCAGCCTGTTTGTGTATTGGTATCATTTCAAAGAGTATCCATCTTGGCTTGAAAACTTCAGGCTACATCTGCACAGTGCAAAGCAGAGCTGAGTGGAGAGGCTCCTAGCCCTGAGGACCAGCCAGGCTCAGCAGCAGGGGAAGAAAGACTGCGAAAGCCAGGAGAAACCAGGCTGCTGAGCCTTAGTCCAGTGTTGTGTCAATGCACTGCAGCACCTGGGGGAGCATCCTGATCTGGCACTGAGACATATAAATGAGCAAGAGTGCATGGAGCTCTCCTGGAAATGTCTGATAGGCTCTGCACTGAACCAGGTAAAACCGTCCACGGAGGGGTGCTTCAGTGTTAATCACCTTTTTACTGTCAAAAATGTTTATTTTTCATCTTTTGCAAGCATAATGAACTTCCCACCCTGAAATCATGTTCTGCCTTCTTCTGCTTCACTAAAGAATCATCTGCTATCATCAGTAGACTTTTCCCTTTTGATTTGCTTTCAGATAAAGCAGACAGATTGAGTGTATCGACTTTCCCACCACCAGGCATGTTTTATGGATCATTCATTCACTGAGTCATGTAGCTCTTTTGAACTCTTCTCCATTTGCAACATTAATTCTAAGTGGGAACACCGGATTTGGATGTACTACTACATTTGTTAATGTCAAGTTACAACAATAACTGGGCTAGCTTGAGTGGCTTAGAAATACAATATCTGCTTTTTCCCTATGTTCATGTTCAGTCTAATCAAACTAATGATGCTGGCTGAAAGAGTAAGAATGTTACTGCTATTTAATTAACTTATTTTTATTTATGAAAGAACTTATCCAACTTCTAGACACCTGTTTATCTAAGACGCAAGAAAAAGATAAATGTTCTGGTTTTATTTGTTCTAGTTGAAAAAAACTCATTCTCCATTGAGGAAAAAAAAGTAAATGAGTGTTTTGGTTTGCTCTGCAAATCCAGAAATCTTAATTGGAGACATGAGGTCAGGGACAGGGGATCTTCCGTGGCAACTTTCCCTTTTAGTGCTGCTTGAAGAATTCTCATTTCAAGTGGAAGGAATTACTTCCCTCAGAGCTTGCTTTCATCACAAACACCATACCATCACAAAGGAGAAAGTGCATAATCCGTTATGATCAGCGGAAGGGACTGAACTGCTAGGCGGCAGAGAGTCACCTGAATTTCCCATGTCACTGGAGAAAGACCAATTAATGTAGTTATTCAAGTCACTGAAACCTGGAGGGAGATTTATGCTGAGACATTTGACTTCAGTTTTCTGTTGCTATAGTGTCTCACAGCACTTCAATCTCGCACAAACATACCACTCCTGGGGACAGGGAACAGGTCAGCTGTGTTGCTTAGTGTCTAAGAAAGCCAATATTTTACCATGTAGGTGGTTTCTATTAATTTCTTGCAAAAAATATTAATACATAAAAGCCCTTCATATGGTGGTGCTTTTTTTTTCCCTGGCAGTGCAGCAAGTCTGTTTCCCCCTATTTCATATTATTAAGTCTTTTAAAAGAAATGGGTGGTAGAGGAATTTTGAACAGGGAGCAGGTTTTTGTGTGTGTATTACCTATCATGATCTCCCGAGCCAGCAACAGTGGTGTGTACCTCCATTCATCAGGTACATCTTGCAGAAATCAGCTGCAGAGTGGGGAAATGAGTTTTGTCTCTTTGCAGCGCTGTACACCTGCTTCTGCTCAGTGCATTAGTTACATTTCTCCTGTCTGTCTGTGCTACAACATCCCCCTCCTGTAGCTATTTTGCTACCTCTGAGAGGTTAAAAGTGGCAAAATCCATATGATCACCTAGTCTATCACCTTGTCAGTCTAAATTGTTGCCTGCAGCATATCGTCTCATGTTTTGTCTCTTTGGGGTCTCTCTTGCAACTGGAGGCTAGAGATGATCATGAAGCACCAAAGAACAACTTTTTCCTCTTTCGTCTACTTCAGAAAATTAATCTCTTCTGAACCAAATATTGGTGTATATAAACATATGTATATATATGCATACATCTATTCATACATAGTGACATTTCAGGTTTCTTGCATTTAGTTGCAAAAAAGAAAAGAGCCAAAGGCAGAGTAGTTCTTACAGATTTAATTAATAAAAAGTATGCCTGACAGAAGTTCACAAAAACATCTGTTATTTCATTTTGCGAAATGCCAAATCTGCAGTATGAATGGCATCCTGTCCTTCTTCCAGCCTGGATAATTGCATTCTTCCTACCTGTGAATGTTCCGGCCATTTCAATTGGATGCAGCATTTCTTCCACCCTCCTTTGCCAAATTATTCTGTGCTACTGCTGTATATCCTTAAATGGCTGACATGTTTCAATGCAGAGATGGCTTTCCGTCTGCTCACAAGCAGTCCCTGAAGCTTTGACAGCTCAAGGGAGGATTCAGCCTCCTGGAATAAACGATGTAATTTTCAAATCTTTGCTTTTAGGCTCTGAGGCTGAAAAAATTCAGAAGACATAATGATACGGTCAGTTACAGTTACTCATCCATCTGAGCTGGAAATTTCATTTTCAGATATATTTAGAAACAATGGCCATTCTAATATGCAGGAAGAAATAATGACGTAAGGACAGTGCCAGGCATGCCCAGCTGCACTGCCTCCGGAGTAGGGCTGGATGGCACCTCGCTGGCTTTGCACATGGGCAGAAGCACCCCACAGACCTGCGCTGGGCCGTGGTCAGGCTTGTCGGCTGCAGGGTTTTCCATCGGGCGTATTCCAGCAGGAGTGGTGTGAAACTGAGACGACTGCGAGAAGGGTTTTTCCAGGTTCATGCAGGGCAAAAGTTGACATGTGCACGTAAGTGGGTTTTGTTACAGTTGTTTAAAAGATTGAGACTTAAAAAGCAAATGAGCAAAGTAAAAGCATGAAAGGTCTCAAATCTTCCTCATACCTCTCTACTGTTCGTTTTCTTGGCTCCCGGTGGGCTGGTTCTGGAGCCTCTTTGCACTCAGTACTCTGCATAGCGCACAGGCATTATGCATCCAAAATGGCATAAATGATCTTTCCAGGTAACGGTTTTGAGATACAAAGTGTGGGAAACAAAGAAAAACCTTTTGCAAGAAAGGCTGGGTATACCTCAGCCTTAACCTTTGACAGTCACTTTAATTTGGGTACAGTGAGTAGTATCAAAAATGGATTTGGTAGCATTTCACTAATTTTGACTGAAAGTTTAAATTTCATGGAAATTCTTGGAGAAAATATTCACTCTTAGCTTAAAAAGTGAATGTGAGAAGGAACACTTCCCACAAAAATTGTTTAAAAATCACTCAAAAGTCTCTTTTCAAAAGGAGAAATGGAATTCCATAAGATCAATTGCCCCAGCTCATCCATGATTCCCAGAGATGTGAAGATTTCTGATCTGATGGCTCCAAACAAGAAAAATGGAAGTTTTCGGAGTCCTATTGACCCCAGCTTTCAATAGCTCCCATAACAAGGTTATTTCAGGGCTGCAGACTCTGGAAGCCCTGCAACGTCCTTCACCTGCTGCACAGAGCCAGTGCTCAGGCACACTAGCATCTTTAGAGCGGTGGCCATGTGGCAGATGGCAGCATAGAGCTCCGAGCTGGACAGTTAATAACCCAGGTGCTGCTGCAGGCAAGCTGCTTCAAGTATCAGAGCCATTGCTTTTCCAGCTAGCTTGGATATCACTGCATTTTACGTGACCATACTGATGGAGCTGCTCTGCAGCACACGTCCTGCACACACATAAGGTTTATGAGGTGAAACCTGAAATCTGCTCAGGGCTTGCTGGAAATCTATTGGAGCTGCCTTTTCCAGCAAAAACCTACTTTGTCAAAAATTCTGAGTAGTTTTCCTCCACTTTCCCTTTTCACAGGGCTGTGTGACAGTATGCACTGCAAGAGCGAGGTCAATCAGCTCCTCTTAAAGCCCTAGGTAACTCCACTGAAGTCTCTGGGCTGCCCTTTCCTCTTCCACCAGAAACGTCAAGACAGAGGTGAGCTCTTTCAAAGTCTTTTCAGTCATTTTAAGGCCAGGAAGCAGAAAAAGGATAGCTGCATTCCTATGGCTTACAAAAATGCATGCATTGGAAACAACAGTTTGAAGTGCAACAGCTAATCACAAAACTTATTTTCTCTGTGAAGAAGGGATATTTTTGAAAAGTGATTGTGTTTATTCCAAAATTTTATTTTGTCTGAAAGAAAAACAAATGATCTTGTTATTTCTCAGAATGTGACATGTTTCTATTCCGTTGTTATTCTCTATAGCACAAAAAATAAAAATAAAAAAAACCCCAATTGGTAATCTAGTCATCTTTGCTTCTTTAATTTGTCATTATCATGGAGTAAAACGTGATGAGGATTATCTATGTAGATTACTTCTGGTTTCCCAGCTTCAAATCCCAAAACATGAATGATGACAAAATGGCTTCTAATCAGTCACTAAGCAAGGTTTATTAATAGACAAACTGTGGGAAAGGTAAACTTTAGAAAAGTTAAGTACCTGAGAAAGGAGGGCAGCTAGCAAACAGAAAAAAAAATCCAGTTTCCCAATGAAGTGACAAGTTAGTCACCTAAAGGACACGAAATTGATTTTTTTTTTCCCCCACTGGAATTGTGTGTTGTTTTTTGTGACACGCATAATAAGGGCTGGAAAGCATATTTCATTTAGTTTTAACTTTTTTCTTTCATGTGAATGGTTTTTGTTCCACAGTTTTCTACATAAGTTATCAAGTGTATGAGCTAAACATTAACAATGATGCTCGCTCTTCAGAGCTTTGTGAGTTACTGGACATTTCCTGTGTATACACATATATGTATATATAGTGCTTTCCAGAAATGAAGGATCATGTCCGAAGCACTTGAGTTGGGTTGTCTTTACACAGGCAGGCACACACAGGCACAAAGTCTTCTGCCTCTATTTTGCATCAGTCTGAGAAGATCCACAGAACTGTGCTTGTGTTGTGTCAGTAGAGCTGTATCGCAGCTGGTACCCAGACAGGCTGCAGATATCTATTTTGGCATCTCTGCTAAGCACTGCAGTGGGCAGTGCAAACAGGTTCTGAATTCCCAAGATCTGTCAAAAATGAAGTTTAGATTCACAGCCAGCTAAATCTTAAAGGCATTTTTCCCTTTAAATGTCTCTCCAGGTCTCTTTTTCAATCCTGTCTTTGCAGTGTGCCCTCACTGACTTTCCACCTCTATAGCGTTTACACAGGAAAAAAAAGCATGGGTTTCTAATGTGAAAATTTTGCAGACAAACTTCTTTCTGGCTTTCTTCACTCATCATAAATGAAAAATACAATTTAAAAAAGCCATCTGCCCCATAAAGCTCTGTTCTGGGCAAACTAGGTGCTTTGGACATAGCGAAAGGGCAGATCTAATGGGACAGAATTATTTCTTTTCTTTTTGCTTTTGATATTCTATTTACCAACACACAATTCCTCCTCAAAATCTTTTGTAATTTGAGTAAGGACTCAATGTGAATGTGCTTGAAATAAAAGCTCCTCATTGAACACCTGAACTAAGTGCAAAGGTACACAAGGTTTGTTTAGCTTGCAGCAGAGAGGAAACATTAGGAAATAATCCTTCAGGACAGCAAATATAGTTTCGTTTACATTTTGCCTCCCTCCCTGGGTGCAAATGTGGACGTTATAATGGCTGTTTTGCTTTGCTGTTATCGATGACAACATGGTCTGTTGGGCACCATCCTTTCCAGAACCAGCCATTCTTTCATGAAGGTGGCTGTTTCTTCCCCTTCTATGCACACTGGCGTGCTGCAGTGACTTCTGAAACATGCCTGCTTTCCCATCTGACACTGCACCCCAAAAATCCCTGTGCCCAGCTATGTGGAAGACCAGCACTGCCGAAGTAGAAACTATCACAGGCATTAGTGAAGGTTAAGCATGACATAAGGTTAAACGGCTTGAACAGCTGAATTTAACCATACAGCTAAGGGCAGGTGCCAGGTAATCTTAAGCATGGCTGTAGATGCCCACTCAGGGATGCAATAATTTCACCCTTCAAAACGCAGATTATGTAAACAAATACATGCTAAAAAGATAACATCTGTTGGGAAATACACATTCTGTGAACACCAGAGTCATATTTTCTCACTGCCTAGTAAACAAGGATAAATAGCTGCAGATGACTGCTCTTCTTCACTGTCCTCTTGAAGGAGGCATTAGCCTGGTTGTCCCCTCACATCAGCTTCCAGCACTGCTTCCCGGGTGCTTCCGCTCCCAGTAAGCTGCTTCTCCATGGGTTCTGCTGGTGCCAGTCCACTGTAGATGGGGAATGCCTGTGCAAATGCTATTAATTGTCCCAATTACCTTTCTCCTGCTGCTTGGGCCGTCCTTGGCCCCCAGTTTTCCCCGGCATCTTGGAAATGAGAATGCTCCCTGGGCCATCTGGTGCAGCTCCCCACCCACTGGAGGGGAGAGGGTGACCTGCACACAGGTCTTTTTCTACTCATTCACTTATGGGGCCTCCATTGCTGCTCCATCATGTGAGTCACAGCATCAATGCTCCTCTGGCCCCTACCTTGTGCCTTGGTTGTTTAGACTATGTAGTAACTTTGATGTTTTGCTGTGAATATAAAATTACTACTACCCTTGCAGTTTCTAATCAAGCACATCATAGATTATACAATGAGTGTTGAGGCTAAGATAGTATTTTCTCTTCATCATTCACACTTTCCAGTACTTAAAGGTAACGCACATCAATTTCAGGAAGAGATTTTCCGTATTCCTAGCAGTCTGTTAAAAAAACATTTGGTGCAGATAGTTCAATTAGGAGAAGAGCAAAGACTCTTGCCACCCTTTTTACGTGAGGCTTTAGTGCAAGAGGTGCACTAGGTAAGTAACTTCTTTGCTGGGTGAAAATCATTATTGGATAGTGCTTTGGAGGAATGCTGATCGGGGGAGTTACCAGTATTCACAGTATTTGGTGTTACATCATGGCTGGGTCAGTGACCTTTTCAACTTGGCTGGGAATCCACTGAGAAACAGCTGTGGTGTTTTTTCTCTTGAAATGCAAAAAGGAAATTCCTTGCCTTAATGTCTAGCATTGTTAGCATCACTGCAGTAAACTTCTGGGGGGATTTTGTAGAACACTTGGTGTTGTTTTTTAACTGTGAAATGCTGATTTGTTTGTCATTTATAGGGGTTACACCAGGGTGAGCCAACACACTTTAGTCTTGGGTTACTTTGGTCCTTGAGCCTATAAAAATGTTGCAGACCTTTAAAACTGCAATGGGAAACAGATTACACAGAGACATATTTTGCTCCCAGACGCTAAAGAGATTTGGGCAGAGGCAACTGATCGCAGTGTTTGGATACTGTAATTTTTCTGTTCTCATGCTAACTCTTGATAAAACATTTGCTTAAGTCGATCACTGATGTACCAGGGAAATACCTACTCTTTTCCAAGGAACAAAGTTACAATATATAGCAGAGTCTGAGAGGTCAAAATGTAGAACGGAAAAAATGTGAAAAGGCAGTAAAGTTGCCAGGGTGGGACTGGAGACATGCAGAGACTTAAAGGAATCAAGGAATGATGTGACTGAACTTCTAGCAATAATGTTTGCAATGGGTAGATTATCATAATGTTTAGTGATAAGCAGCTTCACTATGCTGAAGTCTAAAAGATTTTCAGAATTTAATTGAATGACAGAAATAGGTTATGGCATGTAATTTGAAAAATCCTACCCAAGACTTCACTGAAATCAGTGATTATCCTGGAGAACTGAATGGCAATGTATATTTTATTTGTCACATGGAATAAAAACACCAGGTTTGTGTTGCTCCACACCACACTCATGCAAAGACTTGGTCCTTACCTACCCCTGTTGTGACCTGGCCAGTCCAGTTTGGCAATACCCATCTGGAGCGGCACCTGAACTCTTGAGAGACAGAGGCAAAGGCTAGTGCGAATAGTCAGAGAGCCTGCAGAGGAGTTTGGGGTGGTGGAGCACCGCCAGGAGCTGGAGCTTGATTTTGGGATTGCCTCCCCTGTCACCTTATAGACTGAGCGAGCTGTAGGATGGACTGCTTACACTGGGAGGGACAAAGCCATTTTATCGCTTCTCATATAGGCAAATCAAAATCAAGGAAATACAGAGAAACTCCAGTTACATGTCTCAGAAGGGAGTAAACCCAGCTGGACCTGTAAAATGCAAGTGATCGACAGTTTCCCTTCCTCTCTCACCACTCTACTCCTTGCTTACCACCATGTATGGCTTTGTCTCTTGTTTCTGCATCTCCACATTCTCTAAGTTTCTGTGTGCCCACAATTGCTCTTCACAATATAAAACCTTAGTCTCTTTAGATTTAATAGTACCACATTCACAATAGCCCTGTGGACTCAGTAGCTCTGAAAGACATCCTTCCTAGCGATCCTGTGTGAGGTTGTTTCCAAACCCCATAGTCTCTCTCCTGCTGGGAGACAAAGATTTTCCCCCTATTTTGAGGAAAAGAGTGCAAAAATTCTCACCCTCATGAGAAAACCAACATGAGAGTCTAAAACTCCACAGGGTGAAACAAGAGAAGGTTTGTCAATGTATCACAATTGCGTAGTTTGCACTGACTTGTTTCTCTTTCACTCTACCTTCAGGAAAAAGACTGTCACACTAAGTTAGTGTGTCTGTGGCGCTGCATGGGGTGCTTCTGCTAATCCAGACAATTTCAAAGAAACAGTGAAATAGTGACAAAATGTATGCTTTTCAAGAAATTGAAGAGCCTCATTAGGAACGATCTTAGAGAACAAGCGACATAGTAAGGAGTATGATTTCGAAATTACATGGGCATAGATAGTCCAAGCGAGGTAAATCCGTAAGGAACTTCTGCTGGAGTACAGAAAGCTGGGTGGCTTGCTGGTAAGTTAAATTCCTTGCAGACAAAGGCAAATGAATGCAAGTTGGAAAGAAAAATCAGAATGACATATTTCTTGGCTCTAAATCAATCACAACCATGCAGAAAAAAAGTGTCACAGCAGATATCTTAGCCAAACCATCTGCTCTATGTGCAGTGAAAGTGTTGGCAAACTGATAGAATGTAGCAGGAAAAGGATGGAAAACAATACTGAAAATAATATAATATAATTATATAAACCAGTGACATGTCCTCTTTGTTCCTTCCTGGTCACCCAGCTTGAAAATAATACTGCAGAAATACTGAGGGTCCAGGGAAATACATGACAAACATGGTTAGAGGAATACAAGTGGGGGTTTTTTTTAATATAAGGAAAGCATGGAAACTGTAGAGATGCTTAGATTAGAGAGGAAAAAGTATTGACAGCATGACAGAAGTGTACAAAATAATTAATGCTGGAAGGAAGATTGTCTTTCCCACAAAACAAAAGCATGGGGACATGAAACTGAGTAACAAGACATTTACAACCAAATAACCTTTTGTATAATGTATAGTGGGTAAGTTAGACATTTATATGAGCAATGGGAATGGAAAGACTTTGTTGGACAAGAAAAGAAATAGAAAAAGTCTTATCTCTGTGTGATTTGAGGCGTAAAACTAGTTACGGTGTTAAGGAGAAATTTATGCCTATGGACAGGTTATACTCCTAATATACTTTATGAACATTCCTTCTGAGAAAAATTTAGGCACACTTTGAAGCAGGGTACCACAATAAATAGGCCACATCAGTTCCCACACTGAAACAGTTCTGTTCCCACTGCATACTGTGGTGGGGAATAGCAAGATCTGTGCCATATATAAGCAGCATAACTAAGGCACTAGAAGAAACTGGGGTGCCAAGGTGCCATATCTGGAATTCCCTTGGCAGAATTACCTGTGGATGTGTATAGTGAGTCCAGTGCTGCCTAGAGGCATTTGCCTTAGTGTGCCGGTCCCGCCTGGGGCAATAACTGGTAGGTTATCCATGCAGCATAGGCAGTACGTTTTGTCTCCAAGATTTTCAGCTCTATGGTGGCCTGTGATGCAACTAGGCATCCAAAAACCTAGACAAAAACATCACTTCTGAACGGAAAAGGGAGCCACATCTGGAAAAGCTGGATGCATGATAGCCTTATCTAGACTTGGCTGCATAGAGAGTTGTGTGGGCTAAAGTACTCTACTGAGAGCAGACATCTGTGGAGATGCGTCCTGAGAGTTTTCTAAGTGAGTAAGGACAAAAATTTCTAGCAGATGTAGTGCAGCAAGTAATTGTTCAAGATCACTTTACCATGTCTGACATACTTGTATAAACTACACACGCTTGTTTATATTAAAAACCTAGAAGCATTTTGTGATGATGTGCTGGTGGAGTAATTTTGTTCAGTAACTGGAGATAATGTCTATCTTTTGTCTTACTCCAGACAGGAAGTTAAACAGTTGCTTGTCAATCTTATCATCTCCTTTTCTGAGGTGCAGCTATGTGTTAACTGAACTGCTTGGAATTTTTTGCCCCCGACAAAATGTATTTTGGAAAATGTTTCCATAAAACTTCTGTCTGGAACATTTATAAAATGCCAAATTAAATTCTTTCTACCTGGGTTCTCCAGAGTATTACTATGGACTACTTGAGACCAAATCCAAGTCCTTGATCTGCCTGAAAAGTAGCATCTCATGCTAATTCCGGCTCAAATGAAGGGGTATCATCTCCTCTGTCCTCAGTAGCCCGTGGTGCCGCAGAATGCCTGTGCACACAGGCAGCAGTTTCATTTTGAGTTCAGCATGGAAACAATATTTCAAAAATTACAAATGTTGCTGAAGAAATGGAACAATAGTTCTAGAGGCACTCTGGACTATCTGTCACAATTTACCACATAGCTCAATAGCTATATTGAGCTTCGTCCTGTCTTGTCTACTCGATTTGCCACTGGGTACAACTCTTTTCCCAAAAGTCAGTCTTTTACAAGAGAAACTGGTGAATCAGTTTCTCAGCCTCTTGAACAAGCAAACCCAGAGATGCCTGCATATGGTAGTGGTTATGCAGCTACTGAATTTGCAAGGGTTAAAAAAATGGTTGAGATTGGAAGGGACCTTTGAAGACCATCTAGTCCAACACTCCTGCTAGAGCAGAGCCACTGAGATCAGGTTGCCCAGAACCACATCACGAAATTTTAGTAGGGCCTGTTGCAATAGGACAAGGGGTAATGGTTTTAAACTGAAAGAGCATAGATTTAGACTAGATATAAGGAAGAAATCTTTTACAATTAGGGTGTTGAAACACTGGAACAGGTTTCCCAGACTGGTGACAGATGTTTCATCGCTGGAAACATTCAAGGTCAGATCAGACAGGGCTCTGAGCAACTTGATCAAGTGAGAGATGTCCCTGCTTATTGCAGGGGATGTTCGACTAGATGTCCTTTAAATGTCCCTTCCAACCCAAACTACTCTATGATTCTAAGTAAAGTTTTGAAAACCTCCAAGGATGGAAACTCACAGCCTCTCTGAGAAACTTGTTCCAGTGTTTCACCACCTTAGAGTAATTTTTTTTGTTCTGTAAGACTTTTCTGCCTCTTGTCTTGTCACTGGACACCACTGAGAAGAGTCTGGCTCCATCTGCTTTCCTTGCCTTATCAAATGTTTATTGATATCGATAAGGCACCTGCTGAGCCTTTTCTTCTCCAGACTGAAGATTCCTAGCTCTCCCAGCCTCCCTTTGTATATTAGATGCTCCAGTCCCTTAACCATCTCAGTGGCCCTTTGCTGGACTTGCTCCAGTAACTTCTCTCTTCCAGGAGCTTCTTTCTCATCCTAAGGAAACCAGCACTCAACACACTACTCCAGATATGTCTTGCTAGTGCTGAGTGGAAGGGAGGGATCACCAACTGCAACCTGATGACAACACTTCTTCTAAAGCAGCCCAGGATGCTGTTGGTCGTCTTTGCTGCAATCGCAAATTGGTGGCTAGTGGGCAACTTACTGTCCACCAGAATCCCCAGAGTCTTTTCTGCACAGCTGCTTTCCAGATGGTCAGCACCCAGCATGTACTGGTATGTGGGGTATTCTTCCTCAGGTGCAGGACTTCGCACTTGCTTTTCTTGAGCTGCATGAGGTTGCTGTTAGCCCATTTCTCCAGCCTGTCAAGGTCCCTCTGTAAGGTAGCACAACCCTCTGGTTTATCAGCCACTCTTTCCAGTTTTCTTGCAGCTGTACTGGTGTTCGTAGTGCTTCTCAAAAAGCCAAGGGGCAAAGGTGAGGAAAGGAGGCTATTCAGGGACTGATCAGGCAGGCTAAGACCAGTCTCATTACCTGATTTTCTAAGACTTAACCCTCTGAAACTAAGGGTGAAATCTCAGCAATACTGAAATCAGAGGTAGTTTTACTATTGCCTCCTACTAGGCCAGGCTTTTAGGTTTTCTTTTCAAAACAGTCACAGAATCACAGAATGGTAGGGGTTGGAAGGGACCTCTGGAGACCATCTAGTCCAATACCCCTGCTAAAGCAGGTGCCCCCAGAGGGCACAGGTTGCACAGGAACGTGTCCCGGTGGGTTTTGAGCATCTCCAGAGAAGGAGGCTCCACAGCCTCTCTGAGCAGCCTGTTCCAGTGCTATGTTACCCTCATAGTAAAGAAGTTCCTCCTCATGTTCACGTGGAACTGCCTGTGTTCCAGTTTGTGCCTGTTGCCCCTTTTCCTGTCACTGGGCACCACCGAAAAGAGTCTGGCCCCATCCTCTTGACACCTGCCCTGTAGATATTGATAAGCATGGATGAGACCCCCTCTGAGTCTTCTCCAGGCTCAACAGACCCAGGTCTCTCAGCCTTTCCTCATAAGAGAGATGCTCCACTCCCCTCATCATCTTTGTTGCCCTCCACTGGACTCTGTCCAGTCGTTCCCCATCTTTCTTGAACTGGGGGGCCCAGAACTGGACACAGTACTCCAGATGTGGCCTCACCAGGGCAGAGCAGATGGGGGAGCATCACCTCCCTCGACCTGCTGGCCACATTCTTCTTAATGCACCCTAGGATGCCATCGGCCTTCCTGGTCCCATGGGCACACTGCTGGCTCATATTGAGCCCGTTGTCCACCAGCACTCCCAGGTCCTTCTCTGCAGAGCTGCTCTCCAGCAGGTCAATCCCCATCCTGTACTGGTGCATGGGGTTGTTCCTCCCCAGGTGCAAGACCCTACACTTGCGCTTGTTGAACTTCATGAGATTCCTCTCTGCCCAACTCTCCAGCCTGTCCAGGTCACGCTGAATGGCAGCACAGCCTTCCGGTGAGTCAGCCACTCCCCCCAGCTTTGTATCATCAGCAAACTTGCTGAGGGTACACTCTGTCCCTTCATCCAAGTCGTTGATGAATACCTTGACCAGGGCTGGACCCAGCACTGACCCCTG
>VZSC01002964.1:140500-179887 GCA_013398225.1 Steatornis caripensis
ATTTGTGGGTGTTCAGTTTGCCTAGCTGCTCTCTAACCCAATCCTCTATGACCAAGGGAAAGTCTTCATTTCTTCAGACTTTTTGTCATATCTCCAGGGACTGCGGATCCTGAGGGTTATTCCTAGCAGTGAAGACTGAAGCAAAGAAGGTATTCAGTAATTCCACCTTCTCTGTATCCTCCGTCACCAGGGCACCCACCTCATTCAGCAGCGGGCACAAATTTTCTCTAGTCTTCCTTTTGCTACCAATGTACCTAAAGATGCCCTTCCTGTTATACTCAACTTCCTTTGCCAGCTTCAATTCCAAGTGGGCCTTAGCCTTCCTCATTGCATCCCTGTATGCTCTGACAACAGTCCTATATTCCTCCCAAGCAGTTAGTCCTTTTTTCCACATCCTGCAAATTTCCTTCTTCCCTTTGAGTTTTTTTACAAGCTGCTTTCTCACCCATGCAGGTCTCCTGCCTCCTTTGCTTGACTTCTTACTCATATGGATGCACTGATCTTGAGCTTGGAGGAGGCAGTACTTGAATATTATCCAGCTCTCTTGGCTCCCCTGCCTTCTAGAGCCCTAACCCAAGGGATTCCTCCAAGTAGGTCTTCAAAGATGGCAAAGTTAGCTTTCCTCAAGTCCAGGGTTATAATCCTACTTGTTGCCCTCCTTCTTCCACATTGGATCCTGAACTCCACCATCTCACAGTTGCTGCAGCCAAGGCTGGCCCCAGCCTTCACATGCCCAACCAGTCCTTCCTTGTTCATTAGTATCAGGTCCAGCATCAATGTTTGCTTTTTGCTTTTGTCACATGTATCTTAAACGCTTTTTGTTCCACAATAGGAGGACTTTAATCCCTGAGAAAAGGACACGGGGTCAAATCCCGTTCATTGTTGGGCACCCTTGGCTGTAGTACTGTTGAGCTCAATGGCTTTCTTCCAGGGATTTTCCAGGGATCATTATAATTTTCATGAAGGATCTGAGGAATCGTAGTCACTCCCATTTAGATTACCTATACATTTCAAGGATGCAGATGAACGGCTTAATTGGAAACATCTTCTGTGTCCTAACAACAAAAAATTTCCTGGCTTGAAAAACAGAATTTTCTTCATCAATAACAAAGAATACAATTGCTGCAATAGTGCCCGCTTTCACATATGCTTTAATGAATTTGTTTAGATTGTGGTTGATGAATAAATTTCCTAGAAAGCAGAGAGAGCACCAAATTAAAACTTTGCTTTGTGAAATGATTCTCCGAAACGTCTAGCTCTCTCCAGACTCCTTTAGCTATCAGATAATCTGGACAAAAGCTTTGTCTGAATCAAGAAGACAGAGCTGGATTTCTTACCTCTGTCACTCTCTCCCTCTCTCTATCTACACACACAAAGAACAAAGTTTAATAGATAGCATATGCTGTTAGCTGAGCCTTTGTTCCTGCCTCAGCAGAGTCAATACATTGCCAAGTCTCACTGAGTTTCAGTATGTCTCCCCACTTTTGGCTTGAGTTTCCTGCAATCTGAAGCAGTCTCACATAAAACTCTGAAGATTCACACTACATTTAAATGGAAAACTTGAACCACCACTCAGAGAGTACATTTTTCAAATTTGACTGCTTTCAGTGACCAAAACTTGGCAGGTTTGCCTGCAGTCTGATAAGGATGGATCAGAGATGATTGAGTCTCCTCACTGTCTCCATACAAAATCCTAAGCAATTGGAAAGTGACGTCTCATGAAATTAATGAGCAAGCCGTAGAATCCTCTGTTTTTGTTTTTTGTTCTTGTTATTTCTGTTTTGTCTTTTAAAACCATATTTCAGTATTGAAGACATTAGACCTGCTGTCAAACTTAGGATGTTAAAAAGGTGTCTAGTCTGTGGTCTTAGAAAGATCTTAGGTATGTGGAAAGATACGGTGCCTTTCCCTCAATGGCTGGGTGATCCTTTAACCTGCCTCCTCCAGGGGAATTTCCCAGGTGAAAAATTGTCTGGTTCTTCTATATTTGGACTGTTACAATTTGTTATTCTGTCTCTTTCTTTTTGAAAATTCCTTTCCTTTGATTGTCTCTGACTGATTAATTGTTGAAGAATTACGCAGGCTTTTAGTTTTATGCCTCTTACTAAAGGTCAGATGGATTAAGTCATAGTGTACTGATAAAACTTCATGAAATACTGTGAAAACCTGAAGGCTAGAGATTGCAACCTGGGATGGGCTGGTCATGAAAATCCCAAGGGTCTGCTTTTTATCTCTTCTGTGTAGAGGAGGAACATTTGTAACAGCATGGTTTGCTGATGAGCTTTTTTTTATGTCAGACGTTCCCTACCTGATGGAGAACAATGCTGCATGGTACGTGGTGTTTGTAAAGTCTGTTTGAGACAGGCTGAGAAAGATTTTGCCTTGAATCTGAGTAATTGAATATATCTGAAAAGTCTCCAAGAAACCTTTATCATTGTGAGTTGTAGTTGGCACATCAAACGGTTGTGAACTTACACACAGACATGTCTAATGACTTAGGAAATGCCCTGCTACACTAGCAGGATTTTGCAGTCCAATGAATTAAATACCTAAATGATCTTGAAATAATGTTGAGGAAACACAGTTGACAGAAGCTGAGAAAAGAAGAGACATTTAAGGTTGGGGTTGGCATTCCATCCACGAGATATCACATTGCTCTGTGAAGAATAACAAAAATGCAGATAATCGAGTAAGGGAAGGTCATTTTCTTTATTTTTTGTGTTCTGGACTCCCATTCTCACCACCCTTGCTTTTATAAAACCAAAATTACAAGCCTGCTGAGTAAAAGTCAGCAACTGCATCAGTTACTAAGGACTGTATTCTGAGATTCTTACTTCAGCAATGAAGCTGCTTGTGTATCCCCATGGACCCATGGGTTGCAGATACTAAGTTTCAGCAGGCACAAGTATTTTGAGAGGTCCATGACAGATTAGCTGAGCTTGATACTCTATATTATTTAGATGGTTCATAACCTCCTGATCTGACATCTTCTCCAATCTCTCAGAAGAAGATCTTGAGGCACAGAAGCCATTTCTGGCTCTTCTTTCTGGGTGGCCTTGGGTAACAGTCTCCTCTTCTCTTTTTCCCTCTGTGTGGACTTGGATTGCATTGCCTGCTTTGATTTCCCTTCAGTGATAGGTCTGTGTACATCATCAGGACAGTGCAGTAGAACCTGCTGCTACAGCTAATGAATCTGCAGCATGGATCACAGGGCAGCCTTCCCTCAAGTGTGTCTCACACCTAGAAAAAAATTGTGATCCAAATATAAGGTTGGGTTTCACTGCATCTTCTTTCCTACCAGAACAAAATCAGGCTTGTTGCAGCAATGCTGATAGCCTCACTAAGTCAAGTTTCTTTCTCTCCATGAACCAGAATGCCATGTGCACAAGATCCCCTCAAGTGTGGCCCTCCCTGGACATCTGCTTCTAGGACCTATGCTATGTTCTGAGGTTTTCCTGCAGAGCAAGAATCAGAGCTTTGGTCCTTGGTGGACAGAGTTAAGCCCAGCTTTGTTGCTGTGGCATAAGAATGATTCATTGCCTTTGTGCCACAGGAAGCACGTGTGGGGAAACCTAATAAGTATTTCTATTCAGCCAAGATAATGGGGAGAATTAAGTTGCTTGGCACTTGGATCAAAGCTCATTAGCCTTGCATCTAACACTTGACAACCAGAGATAATATCAGAAAGGGGGGTTTCTTACGCCATTTTCTGCATGTGTTGCACTGATTGTTCATATGTAAAGAGATCATATCTTAGCAAAGAATGAGAAATAGCATTTTTGCTCGTTGTCAAGACCTATCTGAGGATAAAGTTTATTTAAACACTTTTTTTTGCTATGACCTCATATTAAACCTCAACAAGTTTATCCATCTCTAATTTAGTTATATGGTCATTACATGAAAAATCCACTTCAGATAAAGCAAAGCATTTTCATCCTATAGTTACACAAGTATCAGGTCACAGTAATTACGTGTAAATGCCAGACACCTACTACACCTCCGCAGGCTTAACTTGTACATGCTCGCACAAATAATGAGGATCTTATTCTGCACAACAACGTAGTGAATGTGACATTGCATGAACAGGATGAAGGAGGTGAACAAACCTAGTGAATGAGCTGAGCCTCTACAAAGTCTTTGACAGAGCACTCTCAGTCTGATAAATATCCCAAATGACTCCTACCCTGTGGATGGCCTTTATAGGCAGCAAAAGCAATAGCACAGCACGATATCTGGTGTAAACCTCCTGCAGGGTGTTTGACTGTTCTTACCCCACTGAGCTTCAATCCTTTTCTGTGGACTCCCAACCCACCTCCTGTGAGAGGATGGAGTAAATGAGCCGTACCTGCTACAGCGTTTTAGCCATCTAGCCTTTGCTTTCCATCCCTGCAGCCAAATCACTCACACACACCTAATCACTTTCCTCTTCAGCTACTGCGGTCTTCCTCATAGAACTACTTTCTCCCTTTGCTGGCCCATCAGGATGTTGGTGCCAAAGGCATCTTTCTTATTCTGTCTGTGGCATCTGCCTCGCTAAACATTGGCCTGGTTCCTCAGTGCTCTCTAAAGGGATCTAATGTCCTGCTCTTGAGGATCTTCTGCTGTGCAGCTCCTCTTGCTAAATCTAACCTAGTTTCTCTTCCCTGTTATTTCCATTCAGTCATGCTGGCTGCCTCCCTTGTTCCACAAAACCCTCCACCCCATATTTCCCTGTCCTCTTCAAAGCTGCTCCCACCTTCTTCTGGCACTTTCGGCATTCAAGGGAGGGATGAAAAACAATGAAAAGAGCCACTCATATGCCTTGCTGTTGCTGTTCTTGTTATTGACACCTTTGTGCTTTCGCTTCCCCATCTAGTCTGTCTGCCTGTGACCTTCATTTGCTGCATATATACTAGACATATTCATTTGCCTGAGAAGGTAGACAATATTCTCCAGTCTGCTGCATTTACTGGCCAAAGACTCCCACAGGAGAATTTTTGTCATACAGTAATGTTCTCCTACGGTATAGTGCTCCAGCATTAGACAAGCATTTTGGTTATGGTGAGACATGACCAGATATATGTAAGAGATTCTTTTAAACTATTATATTGTTATGTTAGATGAAAACCCCCCAAAAAAAGGGCAAAGCAGGTAAATTTAAAGCAAATAAAATTTTGTAATAACAGTAGATCAGAAAATATCTTCCTTTGAATCCATAGAAATTAATGTTGACTTTTTTTTCCGAGAGCAACTTAAAAAACCAAATAAGAATTGCCATCTGGATCCACCATGAGAGCGTGTTGAACTCTAGTAAATATGGGTCTTTGGCAGAAGAATTTGGCAGTGCAAATACCAACTGACCGTTAGCAAAATCAGTAAGATTACAATTCTATTGTTATTTGGTTTTGCAGCCCTGTTTAGAAAAAAGTACAAGCTGTGCCAGATAGAAAGCGAGGGAATAGGGAGCTGCAGTCTGCAGCCGCAGCGAGAGCCAGTGTTTGCACTATGCTGACCATAATCAAGGCCATCAATCACTTCTCTAATGTATTCTTCCTGGCTCCAGCCACATCCATATTTACCAGATCAATCAAAAACTGCCTTTTGTTTCCATTTTTTTCCCCCTTGATGGCTTGAAGAAAACAAAACAACAAAGCAGACAAAATCTAATAATTTATAAGATGTATTCTTATTCACTCCATATGATGAGATCACTCCGAGACAGCTATTCCAGTCTCCTCACTGAAGCACACAAGGAAGAGGTGGGCTCGGGCTCTTCGTGATTCAGTCCATACATTTGTTGCTGTGAAATGTATCATCTACTTCACCAATTTTCTCTGTGTGTGTGTGCATGCCATGGAAAGAAAATCATTTACACGGTACCCACGTCACAGTCTTGCCAATGACCTCACAGAGGCAGGGAAATTAGCTTCTTCATTGTTGTCCTGCTTTAGGTATGTGATCTCGCTCATCATCTTTATAGTTAGTGTGCCTAATCCACAAACCTGTCTATAACTTCATACAAAAAGACAACTTAAGAAAATGAAGACAACCCTAGAGCAGGAAGCACATGAAGTCCTGTGTTTCAGTCATGGCACTCGTTCCATGAAAGCCGTCATCACACAAGGACTGAAATTCAGTGCGTGTGTAGTAAAAAGGGTGTTGTGAGCTGAAAGGTGGACAGTCTCCATCCCTAAACAGAGGAACAGACCCCTGCAGGGAGAGGGCAATAACACAGCCTTTCCAGAGTCCTTCTTCCCTTTCCAACATCAGTCTTACATGAACGTGGCAAATCTCCTAGATCCTTACTTAAATAGAGTGCCACAGGGCCCAAGTCTGATGCCTGTGTGACCATTGTCAGCATCCTGACAGGGTCAGGCTTCTTTGAAACATTGTGAGCATAAATCTCAGCCCTTACCTGGTTCATACACTAACAAGAGTTTCACTGCATTTAATGCCTATTCACTGCTCCCAAATATTTGCAGCAACACAAAAATCATATTGTTACAACATTTTTTAACTGTAATAGCATATTTAAATAGTTTTCATCTTGTAATTATATATGTTTAAACTAATTTTCCATCTTGGAACCTAATGCTTCTCAAACCAGCCCTGCTACTTTATGTTGTCTTTTCCCAACTCAACAATTTTGGTATCTGACCATCTTCTGGGTGGCCTTGCGTAAGCCATTCCTTCTTTGTCTGAATTTGCTTCTGCATCTCTAAGTTAGACTAATAATATTTACCACCTTCACTGTGGTTCCCTTTTACAGAGCACTGCAGAGATGTAAAGGACTATGGAAAAATTAAATGTCACTGCCTTTACACAAACTGTATTTTTCAAATTCTGTCATCAGCACTGATTTTTGAGGGAGTCTCAGAACAGAACCTAAACCTTTTTAAATGCCATCAGATTATTTCTATTTTTGTGCAGCACATATTTTTTCCCATTAGCAGTAAGTTCTAAAACAGAGCTATCCACTTGTTGGCAGTTGGCAGGAGCTCAGCATTCCAATGTAAAGTGATCTTTTTTTGTCTGCCAATAATGCAATATTAACAAATTTGTCTTGATATTTATCTGTTGTTATGTCTGTTGTTAGACTGTACGAAGAAAACAAAACTTGGAACACTGCAGCAACTGTTGTTTTAAGATATCTGATATGGCACTGAAGACTTTCCTTCAGGAATTACCAGTTTTGAGACATGCAGAATCATATCATGTAAGAAGTTCCCTTGCATGTTTTTCCATCACTGGCCATTTCAAGATGCACCTTCTTTCATGGTCCCAAGAACACAGATTTTCTTTCTGCTGGTGGGAACCTTACCTTTGTAGTGTTGTTTCTGGTAGGTTTAACATAAAATGCAGGACCAGCTGAACCAGCTGGGAAGAAATCCATATCACATCCAATATTTAAATTTTTGCAGTAAGAATATTTGGGGTTTGTCTTCTAGTACTCACAGTATCCAGCCAATACATATCAGTGCTGGACAAAAAGTGTGAAGAACAGCATGGTTTGTCAAACCTCATGCTTAGCAGTAAGAAAGACCCCAGAAAGAGAATGGCCAGTAAGTTCTTAGGTCGGGATTAAAATCAGCCCGAATTTGCACAGTCAAAACACAGGCAACTCATTGGAGCAAAAGGTCCTGAAATACTTTTCCCAATTTTAAGTTAGGTAACAACATGTACTTGTTCTAAAAATGCAAACTAGCCATTATCAGCCTGATAATTAAGAGCCAAGATCTTATCCAAGATAAGTAAAACCCAGGCTTAGTTGAAAGCAGTGGCTGTACAGAAAATTCTTAAATTAGGATTTCAGAATTGAATATTTTTCTCAAATACCCAGCTCCTCTCTGTGAGAGTAACTACAGCTCTCTTTCTTGCCCTCTCATTTTACTGCCAGGTGTTCCTTTGGGGCAGGATCCTGCATGGCTTCCAAAACAAATCAGAATGCAAAGAAATGCACACAAAAGGAAAGGGTGACAGAACATCAATTTATTAGTTACAACTTGATCAGATCAGTGGGCTGATGTGGAGCTGAAAAGAAATGGTGATTTTTATCCAGATTGATGACTATTTTTATTGTAATATTGATGATCGGCAGAGACTTAGTAATAGTTGTAACAGATGTGGCCTCCCTAACACTGCACATAGGAGTCCTCTTGCCTAAGAAGGAAAAGTAATTATCCACTGTTTTTCAAAACCTGCAGCCTGCAATTGAGTTGTCACAGTCTCCCAGACACTGCTCCAGGCACCGCAGATGGTACCAGCTGACACACTTGGGGCGTATCATTATGAGCATGTGTAAAACACATGATTTTGACTACTTTCCTGATACCAAGTGCATGACAGTGTGTCAGAGAGAGGCCTTTCACAAGGAAATATGGGCTCCATGGAGCTGCAGTATGATTGAGGAGAATGCTCAAGTGAGGACACATCTGAAAGAAATTGCTAGCATGAGTTACAGAAGGGAACAATCAGCTTCTGTAACAAAACGCTTGTTTCCAGCCAGAAGTATCCAAATTGTTTTTATATGAGGCCCAAGTCAATGGTATTGAAGGCCTTTTCTGTTTATTTTTAATGCTTCATCTANATTGCTAGCATGAGTTACAGCAGGGAACAATCAGCTTCTGTAACAAAACGCTTGTTTCCAGCCAGAAGTATCCAAATTGTTTTTATATGAGGCCCAAGTCAATGGTATTGAAGGCCTTTTCTGTTTATTTTTAATGCTTCATCTATTGGATTTGCCGAAGAACATTGCTTAAGCTGAGAGTGAGTGCATTAACAAATACATTTAGCAGCCCATTACAAATGATTTGTGTGCCAAGGGAATAATAGCTTTGTGTGGCTAATAAAAAGAAAACAATTGCAAATGTTCACTAGGAGTTTACAATACTTTGGTTTTAGATAATTCCGTTTGAGGCAACTGGTTTCCTAAGTCTCATGGTAACATAAGTCACAGCTTGAAGCTCAGTGCAAGTAAAATCAAGTCAGCCTAGTGAGAAATAAGAAATACAGTAAGTGTGATAGCATACAACCTTTTAGAAAACCACCTTGAAAGTAATTTGTGGTAGTTAGAAATTAACATTTAGTGCTGAATGTCTGACAGCAGCCATGCAAGTATGTACGAAGAGGAGCTCAATGCAAAAATGATTCCCCAAAATGGTATTTCACCTCACCTTCTGTCCACAAACTATTTGTAAGCCATATCAAATTCTGCCATTTTTTTTCATATTGTTCACACTACTTTTGGCAAATTTTTTTTTCTATGCAAACTTTGTATAAACAGTTCACTGCAAAAGAAAAAAAAAACATATAAAGAATGTAAAAAATATGCTTATTTGTACTATGAGTTGTTTGCAGAATTGATTGCTTGACATTAAACATATAGGTGTTTTACTTGAAAACTGGGTCCAAATCCTGACATTACTGGTGTTGAAATAATACGCAAATAAACTAGGTACATGCATTTTTCATGTTTCTGTGAAATGAAGGATTCAAATGGAAGCAACGAGCAAAGGTGTTACACCTGTACATAAACTTAATTGATATTCAACTCCCTGCAAACCTTTCAGTGTACAAGATTAGAAGTAATGCTTGTAAATATTTCAGCTCATTAGGTTTCAGAGCTTAAAAGACAGAAGGAACGTGAACTTGGCCAAGTTATCTGTCACTTCTGTGCCCTACTGGTTACTCTTTTGTTTTTATCTTGTGTTTTCATTCCTGTTTAGACCAGAGTCAGTGTGTCTAATACTCTCCGTTGACATCCTCCATGTTACCTACATAAGCAAATACATGGCATACTAGGTTTTCATGAAAATTCAAAAAGCCTACTAAGAAGTGCTATAAAAGGCACTGCACTACATTTTAGGCTGGCGTACATTCTGGCTAATCCTATATAAATTAAAGGAGTTTACTGTATGTAAAATCTGTCTTGGATAAGTTTATCATACAAATTGGTTAGAAAAAGGATGGGAATAGTAATTTAGTATAACTGGCGTAAGCATGAATTAGACACTGTATTAACTGAGAAAAACCTAAGATAGACAAAGGGCCTCTTTTATTAGATTTGACCCATTTTTTTGACATGTCAACATCAAGCTTCAGCTTCTGCTCTCCAGCTGGAGTGTAAGAGACCTCTGAGTCAAAGAATCCGCTTAGGATCAGGATTCAGGTCTTCTGTCAGTCAGGAGGCCATGCCTTGGGCCACAGGGGACAGGAGGGGGTAAAGACATCACCTTTTCCATTGTAATTGTTCTGCTCCACAGTAAGTAGCAGTAAGTGCTATTTACCCTTGGAAAAACAGACTTATTTTTGTTAAGTGCCCTAGCTGCTGAATTATTGATAGTGTGAGCTTCTTTCAGCACCGATATACAAAGAACAACCCAACAAAATGGCTTTTCCACTCTCACCGTATTCTCATTAATTTGACTCCAATGCGTAACATATGGCACAATTTACATTGAATCTAGTTACATCTGGCTATGTGTACTCAAACTTCCCATATTTTATATTAAAAATCTCAGATTAAGTAAAATCACTTTATGTGCTGGATATATGGATCCACGTAGCATCACAGTATTGTGTTACCATACCCTTCAGTTTCAAAACATACATTTTAAGCAATTCACTCCTACCAGACATGATAAATATTACCCTGCAAGGGCTTGGAAAGTGCAGTGCCCCTGATATTAAATGCTTTAGGTGAACAAAAACATGCTGTCGTTCTTTCAAAGATAAAAATAATTTCACCTTCCAAAATCCTGGTTTCTACATCATCAACAAAGACTCTCACTTTCAGATTACTTCTCTGTTTTAACATTACATTCTCTTAAAAAGAGGAAACAGTTGTTCTGATAACCACAATAATTTAAACATTTGGCTGGCAGCTTCAGATTACTGATTTTTTTTAACTTTATATTTATGCATGGCAAATTGATGTCCATTTCTTCTTCAGATACAGGCTGTCCTCAAAGGTGATCGTTATGACCTTCTGGAAACAGACTGCCATCAACAACATGTGAGCTTGCCATGAAGGTGATGGGCATCTAGAAAGAGCTGTGGAAATATCTCACTCTGTTTACCCTGGCATTTTTAGACTCATAAGGGGACCAACCATTGCAGGACCTAGTTATTATTTCAATGTTTCAGATTTTCTGTTTGATCCCAAACAATAAATCATGGTGGGCAGCCATTTCCCAGTAGAGTGTTCTTTAAATGAGGCCAATATGCTGGGATGAAGTTCAAATAAGATTGTGTTCCATTTTTCAGTCTCTATCTCAAAAAGAGACTGAAGTTGCCTGAAGAGCTGAAACAGATGTCTGAAAATTTTTACCATTTTTTTTCGTTGTTATGTATCTTAGCACTTTCTAGTCATGATCAGAAGTAGCCGTGGTATGAAATGGGCTGTTATTATGTCTTGATTTACTGGACATAGAGAGGAAGTATATTTTAAGATTTGTGACACTGTATCTGAATCTGAGGAAATATTTCTCGAATTTCAGGTAACTTTTTCTTCCCTGTGTTGCATTCTGGTCTCAATGTGTTTAATCATATCATTTACAGGTGTACCATGTCCAAAGTCCTTGCTACTCTTTATTATCTTCCATTTGTTGACTCAAGCTTTGATGATTTGGGTTAAAAAGGATCAAGATCCAAATTATTTCCAATTCCAAGATTGTTGATGCCTTAACTTTTTCAAAACTACCACACTGGCTTGTGTACTATACTATAAAGCTAAAACTTTGTATCTGAGCCACTCTGAACTCTGAAATTTCCCTGGTTTGAAGTCTGATTTTCCAAAAACCTAAAAGTAAAATCAGGACTCTTCACCTCATATAGCGAATCATACCTAGAATAAAATAAGAAAACCCCACCTCTTCATTCTTGCCTAATACAATGATCATTCACACTGATATGAGAGGAGGATATCCAAGACCTCCATTTGAAGTTGCAGTGGGAATTTTAGTTAGTCCAAATTGAATTACTCACGGTGATAGCAGAGTTTTGGCTCAGCCAGGCTCTGCATATGGTAGATCACCACAGGACTCTTAATGATAACAAGTTCCCTAATCTGATCTTCAGACTCCAGTGAAAGTCCATCTCTTTCAAAAGATGAAAAATAAACAGTATTTCCTTACTGTTCATGTGAAAAGTATCTAGCTCTCTAATCCATGTGTGTGCCTATTTTGAGTCTGACTATGTACATCACTTTTAAATGACTTTGCTTCTAGGCAAATCATTTATCCATGCCTGTACTTCTGGATCATCCTCTTTCCGTATACCTGTAAGGATACACATGTATATAGCCCTTTCCTGCACTATATACCTGTTTCTTCACACTCAAGCAAGACGATATGTTGAATTTCAGAATGATAAGTAATGTCACAGTTTTATATGAAATGTGAATTTTCCGTTCGTATTTTATTCTCTCAGGCGCTCCTGACACAATAACATCACAGCAGGAGAGCCAGAGACTATAGCCTCCATTTTTCAGCTTTTTGTGGCAGACATAAATCTCAGTGTGATGCTGAAGTTACTCTGCATTTCAGGTGGAAATTTAATGCTTGTTTTTTATTATCCTTTTGTTGATATTGCATATTCTGTGATGGTAGGAGCTCTGTGACAGAAACACTATTGTAATTAGCCAATGTTAAAATACTTTTTCCTGGAAGCTGTAATTAAGCAACAAGCTCTGTTCTCCTGCAGTGAACAATAGGGTACAGCACAATCTTAACAGAATTTTGGTGGGATAAATAGCTGAGGGGGTAGGAAGTCCCAAGCCAGAGGCTCAGCTCCTCAGAGTTCTTCCTACCGAGAGCTATGACTAAATCAGACAGATTCACAGAGTTAGAAGAGTCAGAAGGAGAGAGAGAGCAGGGGAAAAAAAGTGTTGGGAATGAGGCTGACATCTTCACCCAAAATAGAAAACACTTCCCAGGAAGCGCAATTGTCAGCAATGTGACACTGTCAAAAAAGAACAGGCTTTTGCTCAGAAGGAAAAGGGAAACTTTTCTAAGCTGATTAGGAGCCAGTTTAGATATTCTGTTATGTATCTTGGTTGAGGTAGCTGGGTGACGAAGAGGTCAGGGTGTGAAGACACTCAGACTAGCGTGAGGCTTCAGACAGATTTATTCACCTGCTGCAGGGTTAAGTTCAGGACAACAGTCAGCAATTCAGCCCTTGTACACTCCAAAACTGCCAAACCCTGACTTCTTATGCAGTTACTGAGAAAAGCAAGTCTTTTGTAGGAGTACAGGCCCCATCACTCTGAAAAGCAGAGCAGCTGCATTTTGGAAAGTTTATATTAATTTTCTTTGGGATTTCACAGTATTAATTGTGCAAGTGATTGAATTAATCCTGAGATGGGTTTTCAGGAGGGACTTGTGCAGGGTCCAGGTGAAGATCTCATTATTTGGCACACAGTGCGTAGAGGAAAAATTTGTTTGGGAAAGAATGATGTTTTGTCTTCTAGGAAGCTGCCTGATCATGCTAATCAATGTTCCTATTTCAAAGAAGAAAAAATTTTCTGTCTCATGACTGAATGTTGTTCTTAAGACCTGATGAGCTTTTGTAGGGAATGTGACACATGTTGAAGAAGGAATCTAAACACATGAGATATTTCTGGGTAAAAGTCCCTCACTACCAATTTTTGGATTTCTCATCTGTCCATTTCAAGCATCCTGTGCTGATATAATGACACCACCTTGTGTACTGCATTTGATAACATACTACAAACAAGTTCCTGAGACTTGAGGCTTACCGGAAATCAGTCTTTTCATGTTTGGATTATGTAATTTTGGTGTAACTTAGGACATACTTTTCTCCAAGTGAAAAAGTAAAAGCCTCATTTGGTATGAATTTTTACCTGCAAAGAAACTGTGAATTTAGCTGTCGCTCAGCAAAGGAGGAATGGTCTGTGTTTCAATACACAGCATTCACTCACAGGGAAATAGTTTCTTTCGTAGCTTATTTCCCCTCTGTTTTGCAGCCAGAGGAGGGGAAAAAAAAAATAAAGACAAGTGAGAGAGCATCTGGGTCACGAGGGCTGGGGACATACTCACAGAAGCTGTAGATTGGCTTGCAGTAGTAGCAGGGAGCACTCTTTGATGTCATCCTGCTTCCTTGCCAGCCAGCATCACTTAGCAGAAATCTAGGGGATGTAGCCTGAGAGGGCTACAGAAAGCACACCTCCCACCTCATCCCCTCTCCTGGGTCATGGCAGTTCTTGGCCTGTGGAGAAAGAAGGTTTCTCTGCTCAAGGGCCTCTAGCTTCTGTCCTCTGGGGAGCTAAAATAAATCTGCCTGGGAAATGGTCAGTGCCTTGCAATGCCTAGTGGTATACTGTTTATAAAGTGGCTACTTGAATGAGCACCCCCAGGATTTCCTTGCTGCATTAATGCCCAGTTAACGGCTAGTTATTCAGAACAACTTGAGGGGGCAGAGCAGGCTGGGAAGTGTAACTTTGCAGTACACAAGACTAGAATATCTTTAAGGGTCAGCACAGGGATATGGCTAGCTTGTGGGTACAGATGAGTGAACAGGTTGTAAGGGTAAACAGCGACTGCATGAACATGACATCAGAATGTCCCCTATTAACTGCCTGTGTGGGGGCTTTTATCCAATGTGAAAGGCAGATAATTGCAGGTTGCTCATCTTTCACTTAAAAAGAAGCATGCCTCACTCATGTTTGAGAAGTAAGAGCTGGTACGCAAACAATTACAGTGGGTCAGTAGATACACTGTAAATCCACCTTCTGATTCACCCTGCAAGGACTCACTCATGTGCCTACACCTTGTGGTTTTATCAGAAGCCCTTTAATCATAGAATCATAGAATGGTAGGGGTTGGAAGGGACCTCTAGAGATCATCTAGTCCAACCCCCTTTAGCTTGCTTCAGCTCCTCTGTTTCAATTCCTGCTGGTGTTAAAGGCTGTTTCGCACGTTAAAGGCCCAGCTGCTGTAGATCTTCACTACTCTAGCCCTCAGCAGTTTCAGCTCAGAGCCAGCTCCAGCAAGACCAGCAGATGTCATTCCGAGACCTTGGTGGGAATGGCCAGTAGGCAGGTTTAGTAATTTCCAATTTTCTCATCTTTTACTTTTTAGAAAGTATTTCCTTTTTGTCTTTTACAAATTTCTGGTATTGATTACTTCCTTCTTTGCTGAAGGAAGAAAATGAAGAAACCTTACTCTTCGTGTCCTGATGGAAAAACTTGCAGCAACCATCTGCTGAACTTACTCTTGCAGACCAGACAAGACTCCTTCTTGGCATACCGCCATGAGTTTTGAGACTACCACACTCTGATTAGATTAGTATCCAGTTGCTTAGATGGCACCTAAGATCCAATTGCTGTGAGAAACATAGCGCTGTAAATCATATTAACATAACATCCAAATACAAACCCGTATCTCTTTGAATAGTTTTCAGGCACTGCCAACTGAAACAGGGACCATATCACATCTTTATTATCTATTCCCAAATATAACCACCAGCTGCAGCTGAAGGTTGTTTAGGTACCAAACAATCTTTTATTTTCTAAAAGAGACTCAATAAGCAAAAAGTCATGGAAAAGGGAAATCACAGGTGATCTGCCCATTCCACCTGGATCCAATTGCATCTAATCAATTGTTTTGGGTGGAAATTGCTGAATTATGGGCATTTGGTATGAGATGACTAATGTCCTCTAGGTAGACTCAAGTTCTGACTCTGGGGACAGAGATCTGTTGAAAGTAAGATCTGACATTTTGCCCTAAATGTGTAAAGGAGTTTTTGAGATTACAAATGCTTTTACTTGAAATGTTCTCAGCTTCTTCAGAACAGATGGGTCTCACTAAGAACAGAGCCAAAGCAGGCTGCCAGTGTAACTCATCTTTTCAAATACAGAGCCAGGTAACTTTTCATTTTCCCTTCATTCACTAAGTTTTCTGTCGGCCAGCACAGTTTCTGCAGTTCCTTGGTATGGCTGTAGAAGCTGGAGTCACTAAGAGTAACAGAGCGAGCCCTACCAATTTTCCAATTTAGAGACAATATCCTTCTGAACACCTGAACTTCATCAGGAGTCAAAGAGAAGCCCAAGAAATGCTTGCAGTGAAAGGGCTTTCAGTGCTGAATTCACAATTTCCTGCTTAGACTCGGTCCTTACTAGCTGTAATTTGGGGAGCCCGGAAAATAATGTGTTCCCAGGAGCACAGGAGGGCAGAGCTTCTGCTGGCTGCCCATTGCCTTTTCCACTACAATCACAATGAAAGAAAGACAAGAGGTGAGACAAACTGCTTCACTAAGTGTGTAGCTCTGATAAAACCTCTACCCAGAACACTGAATGCAACAGCATACAGTGCTGAGCAAAACAAAAGACTTTCTTGTACAGCTTGACTGCTTTTCTTCTGTGCAGCCAAATTCTAGGTATCTTGATCATATAGAAAAGGCTGGAAATTTTGTGCACACAATCCTTCTATAAGGCTTCCACCTTCTGTTGCAAATGGAAACATTACAGTAATACCCTTGTGATGATGTGTCTGGGTTTCCAGTTTCAGTCATAGCCAGTTTTAAGAAAGATAACTAAGACTGGTTTATGTTTTAACCCTTCTCCATCCCACTCCCTAGCTCTGAAGAATTTGCTTGGAGCTCTGTGAATATCGTAATTGCTTTTACGTTTGTTCCAGTCATTTCACTTCAAGGGAATAGGATACTTTAGAATAGGCCAGACCCCTTTCTTGCTGGAGTTCATGCTTTGTCTGCCATGACTGCCAATGACTGAGTCTCCACGCTGTGTGTCAGCTGTTCATACAAGCCAGAGTACCCTCTTCCTGCCTTTTGAAGGATTTTTAGACAGCCTGAACTGTAGCCTCGCTACATCTCAGCTTTCTGATAGATTATTTTAGCAAATATTCTTTCAATACTCCAGTAAAGGCTTTTAAATTCCTCATGGCTGTTCATCCCATCTGTGGTTGCACATCCTCTTTCTACAACCCGACCACTGCTCCCTTTTCTGCCTGCTGGCTGCTGCTCCCTGTGGCAGCTGGAGGTTACTGGCCCCTCGCACCTGTCCAACAAGCTGATAGCATTAGGTCATCTCTCAATGCTTCAGCCCATGCGAGCTGGATTAGCACAAGCCTGCTACTTGCACCATGCACATCGGTGTGACTGGAGGCAGAGCTGATGCCTGCAGCCTGGCCAAGTGCTCTGAGGAGGGGAGGAGAAGAACGGACCCAGGATCTGCTGCCTCATGAGCACGGCCTGCTACTTGTCCTGTGCTGTGCAAACGGGGTGCCTGGATTAGAGCCTTGGCCCCTGTTCAAACACTTCGCTTGTGTGGGTTTGCATAGGGGAGGGGAGGGTTTAAATAACAAACAAATTAACCCTTCTCGAGTTTCTTTCTTTATAATATTCTTTCACATGGGAACTAAAGAAAAGTGCAGACTGTAGTCCAATAGCAGCAAAGACCGCCCTTTTGTGAGTGCCAGTCCCTGTTTGCGCAGTTGGCTCAGATTTCCTTAACTCATGTCCTTTCTGTAACTTTTCAGTGCCCAGCCTCACCATTACCATATTTCTTACCCTATAGAGCAATTATAAACTTTAATAATTACAGCTACTTGAGTATTTTTTCCCTAAGGCAAACAGAAAGAAGGGATGGCAGTTCAAGAGCAACGTGTGTGAAAGAATTCTATATACTGTGCAAAATACATTAGGCAGCTCAGAGGTACATCTGGGAGAGAAATTTCCTTTCTGCTGGAGAACACTTTCATCCCAATGAAATGTGCATAATATGAGACGATTTATATACATGGCAAATCCAAATATTTGCAAATACAGACACATGCATATTCATAATCCTAGAAATATTTGTAACGCACCTGTCACCAAAGCAGTCCTAGGTAAATATGTTGCACAAAAGCTGTGCTGGGGCTGTCTGACAGTTCAACCCTCTTTGTAATCAAGTGCATGGAGGTTTGGGGGCATTCTCCTCAGACAGTTCAGTTTCCGTTCAGTAACTGTTTGTATAAATAAGCAATATCATTGAACATACACAAATTGAATGTTGATCATGTTCATGCACAACAGGTAGACCATGCTAACATGTGTACAGAGGCAGCGTGGACAAGAAGTGCAAGCAAAACCTTGTCCATACACAGAGTCTGAGAGATGCTAGAGGACTGTTTATGGTCTACAGTTTCAGAGTCACGCTCATTTTCTCTAATGATTTCTTTGCCAGTTGCGTTCAAAGTAGAGTTACTCTTCTCCTGTTTTAGCCCTTAAATCTTAAAGCCTATAGGGGAAAGCCTATAGAAAGACAAACTATAAAATATCCTTCATAATACAAATGAGAATGAAGCTGTGCCTAGCAGGGCAAGTTTCATGTCCTACAAATGCTGCATGGTAGGGCACACAGCAATCACTTGGGTTAATACAAATGTGCATTGTTCCATTGGGGCATTAGAGTAAATTGGGTTTCTACTCATTTGTATCCTGAGGATCTGGGCCACTTATTTCATGCTGTATTTTTATTGTATTTAGTATAATATTGCTCTGAAATGTGCGGTTAATTACACAACTTCCTGTTTTAAATTCCATAGTAACTATTCTCCTGCCAGAATTGGATTGCTTTTAATAGGATTGTGTCCCCTTTTGGTAATATGTGGTTACAGATACTCCATTCCCATCCTTACCATTCACATTCTGTATCAAGAGAATACGAGCTCACAGCGTGAAATTCAGTCTGTGATAAAGTCAGTGGCAGGCCTCCCAGGCATTCAGGAAGGCTACTTTCCCATCAGGGTTTTTGCATTCCCACCACACCCTTGTGCTTGTCAAGCTAATGAAGCATCTCTACTAATTGCGCTGGAGGGAAAAGCCTGGTCTGTCTATAACCTTAAAACACAGTCACATCATTTTTCCTCAAAGCAAGTAGATCTGGCTGTATCCTTTGAATCTCATAGTCTCTCCTGCACTTTTAACCTCTGGCTGTAGACATGCAGCATCCATCAGGAGATACCTCCCTCCAGGACAGTTCTGGAGCAACCAACAACCGCCTACCCACCACTGCCTAAATACATAGCAGGTGAACAAAGCACCTCCTGAGGAATATGTGAAGAACACAGATCTGACAGCACAGACTTCACCAACACCTTTTTTTCTGCTCCTGTCTGCTCTAATGCTGAAGAGTTCCCTTTTGACATCAGGGTAATGCCTGTGGGTGCAATCTGACAGCCCTGCAGATTCAAATTATGCTTAAAATAATTTTTCCCCAGGGTTAATATTCTTTAGTTTCCTTATTGCTTTAATGTGTTTTCGTTGGGAATTTCAAATGCATTTTGGCAAGCATAGTCACTACCATGCATAAGACTAAATGCAGACTTATTTCTTTGTGAAATGTAACAAATATAAACATAGAAAGACAAGCACATACATGCATATATAAATATGCACAGCTATGTTTTTATATAATACAAGATACTATATACTATTTGTCATAGAAACCTAATACAACAAGTTTGTAATGTTTAAGTGTAGGTAATTTACCTGCACAAATATATTCTGTGCTAAGAAAGTTTTGTGTTTACACTCTGGACTTTGCTCTGGAAAATATTGTTTGAAGAATTCACTTCCAGAGTAAAACATTTGCTACAAAAGTTTCACAAATGGATTTATGTAGCTTTGTATTACCAAATGTGCAAACTCATCATACCTTCCCTGTGAATGGTTTTTGCAGAAAAAAGGAAAAAAAGGAAGGGGTATTTCTGTGTATTTTCAACTAAAACATTTTATGCTCTATATTTGATATGCCATACCCAAGATGCATTTTTCTACAGGGCATATGCAGTTCCTCCTTCATAACTGTTACTACTAGTCAAACTGCAAGGAATCGTCTGCAGGCCAGTAACAACTAAGGCAGCAAGATCCATTAGTGGAGAAAATACACTGTGAAGCCTAAAGATACAAGATAATAGTAAGGTCAGGAAGGAAATGTTCAGTAGCTGTCAATATTGCGGTTAGAGATGAAGGATCTTGGAAATGTCTCAGAAGGACAAAGAGGTCTCATCAGTACACCAGAACATGTGACAACCCCATCCTAATATGCAGTTGTTTCAGAGATGAACCCAGGAAACGTGGCCCTGCCTTGAGGCATTCAGCTGCCAGGTTTTGGGCCAACAAACTACTGTAAGCATTTCTCACCAACTGCTATGGCTTTTCTTCATAAACCTTGAGCTGAAAACATTCAGAATTGAAGACAAAACCCCACGGTGGACCTTGAGGACAGCTCACCACCCACACTACACAGCATGGGAACTGCTGTTCTAAGGTAGCAGAACACCCAGCTGCCACAACATTTGACTCACCCACTACCTGTGTACCGTGAAGAGGAAAGTGAAGCCTCATAACTCCTGTTCTCCCTGGAGATCCACAGTTATCTTGCATACTTTGAGCCATGGGGAATTATGTGGCGGGTTTTGCAAAAAATCTATCAAACCCGGAGTGCCTATCTCTCCTACTCCAAGTGCAACAGAATTAGCAGTGGCATCAGAAAGGGGAAAAGCCACTGTCTCACTGTGCATTTGTGTGGGAAAGGAGGTGGCAAGGGCTGGTCATGACTAGGCAAAGCTTGACGTGTTTACACTGAAGCCTTCAACATGCTGCTCATTCCAGTATAAGCAGATCAAAGCAAAGGGCATCATTATATATTTGTGTAGCCCCAACAGCATGTTAGGCACTTAATTTGCCATCTGAGGCTATTCCTTTTACTGTGATATTTCAGGCAGGGATTCCCATTCGTCACAATGATCCCAGTCTGGGGCTGGAGCACAAGGTCAGCTATCGTTGGCTCTGTCACGCTCAAAGGCTGCAGTGCTCTGGTAATTAAGACTGTTAGATGGGAGGGCCTCTTTTCCTGCTATTTGATGTAGAGTAGGTGCAGATGAAAGATTTATAGTTTTAATTCAAATATGGGACTTGTCTTTGACAACTTAATTGTGTTTGCAGAGAAGCTCTGGACCCTTTCTCTTGCCAAGTCATTACAGAAAGGTCTCACATCTTGGATCTACCAGGAAGCTGTTTGGATTAAAGAAACAACCAAAGGGACTCTGCATTAATGCTGATAGAAGCAATAAACATTTGCTTGTCCTTCTTCTGCTTGTAGTAAATATGTTGCTTAAGATAGTACATTTTCATGCTTCAAGACTAAAGTAGGTATATGTTTTCCTAACTCTTTCCCTGTGTCTATATTCATCTCTACAAGCAGAATTTTCCTTTTTTATAGCACTCTTATTAAAATTGATTAATGAGGCTTGTAAAATGAAAGGCTAGACTGAACAGGATACTAAAAGCAGGTACTTGTTCCTTTAATAAAAATGCAATTATAAATAATAAAATATGACTTCATCATATCAGTAAAATTGCTTTTACATTTGTTTTGTTGTATAAAGTCATTGCAACGTTTTGCAATTATCACAAAGATTGTCCTCATACCATTTAGTAGGTGCTAAACATCAGGACTGCAAAGCGAATTACCTAGAAGTCAGGAATCACTCAAGCCACCTGGCCAGTACAAGCAGATTTCTTATAGATAGGCACGTAGTGTTTGAGCTCAGGCTGATTGCCTTGATCAACAGCAGCTGCTGGCAGAGGCAAGCGGTTATGCTCTGGGTGGACAGAGAGAGGAAGATGATGCGCTTTCTGTGGGCAGATTATGGAGTAATTCCGAATAGGCGAGGTGGGAAATTCCTGGCAGAGGAGCACATGGCTCTTATGCCTGGCTCTGGAAGAGGTGACAGATGGTGCAACGGATGGAGGTAACACACTGTGTATGTCATTTGGTTCACTTGTTTGGGCATGGGGTCTACAGAAGTGCCGCAGGTTTGAGATCTGGGACCTTGGTCTGGCTCTTTTTGATATAAGCCCGCAGCCCTTCATACAAATGGGCCCTGTTACAGCAAGAAAACTCGGTTTGACCAAAATTAAAAAAAAAAAAAAGCTTCCCACCTTCCTTACACTGGTCACGTAAGAGAACAAAGCTAGGCAGCCCCATTTATGTGGTTCTCATTACAGAGCATCTAAGGGTTTTACAGCCATTGCTGCAATCATCCTTGTAAAAGCGGTTGAATCACAGAGACTTAAAGACTGGCATTTAAAAAGGCATTTCAGCCCCTAAAGTGGCTGATAGTTTCCTGCTGAGATTATCCAGAGGTCCCTAGCCAGGCATTTTCTCAGTATCAAGCTCATAAAAGCCTTCAGACCGTTGCTATCTGGTCTAGAGTCTCAGAATGAGGAATTTAACCCCAATCTCACCAGCTCCCGATACCCGTCATTTTCTCTACATATACAACACTCTGCCAGTGAGGTATGACACCGGGCACAGGGTGTGCTCCCTTGCAGCTCCTCTCCAAAAGGGACATTAGAGGTGGAGGCAGGGGAGATGCACGTGTTGTTGGGAGGATGCGTGAGTGGCACCAGTGCGACTGTCTCTGCAGGGGATCAAGGCAGGAGAGGACGTGTCACCTCTCTGAGACACCTAACTCCTGCTGCATCTGGATGGTGTCACTTCCCCTATGATCCCAGCAGTCCAGAGGCAGTGGAGAACAACAGGCCCCATTTAAAACAGCAGGAAGGAAGGGCAGGCATTAGGCAACAGAAAAAAATAAAAGCAACTGGATTTACACTGGAAGAGAGAGGAGAGAGTTGTTGGTTGGGGGATTTTTTAGCCTTGTTTCCCAGTGAGAACCAGGGCTGTGCAAGCTGGCTCCTGTTACGGGTTGTTGCATGAGACCCCAACTTGCAGCCATCTCCCACACTGCAGGACCTTCTCAAGAGCTGCTCCCCTCCCGCCCTGGAGCAGCCCTCATCCAAGGAAGCAGTGAGCCATTGGGTTTCAGTCTTGGAGTAGGACAGTGAAACAGTCTTCACCATTTCTGAAGCATTGCCTAAGTCTCAAATGAGAGCTATGACCTCCCAGGTAGAGCCAGACAAAAGCAAGCAAACTGAAGAGAGCAGCACAAGGGCACTGATCCTTGGCCTCTTCTACCCAGAGGCTATAAAGCAGCAGTAGGCGCCTTTCATGGTGTTAGTGGAGGCCACAAGTGCAGAAGAACGATTTGCAATGCCAGGGGTGGGACTGTCCACCCCAGCAGATGAAGGCTGCGCCCTCTTATTTACCATTTCTGCAAATAACTCCCCCTTGTAGTTGATTCTACAAATAAATCTCATCACTTTTACCAGATGGTGCTACCAACTTCTTCATATGTGTTACAATCTAGACTCAGGCCACGCATCAATGGGACAAGAGGGGTCTTTCAGTCAAGAAGTGTTTTTCCCTCATGTTCAAGCATGTACCTGCCTGGCTGCCATGTCACCATCACAGGACGCAGTCTGAGGAGGAGATTCATCCACCTTCTGCAAAAAAAACTGGCTCTTTATTTACAGGCCTCGCTGCTCATTATGATTTGGAGCCAAGGCAGCCCAGCAGGGTTTACATCAGACAAAAACACTGGATCTACATTTGTGTGTGGGTTTTTTTTACCTCAGAATGTCTTTTTAATTTATACACTCATGGACCTGATTCACCTCCCATCTGGGTCCAAAATCCGACTTTCCTCTGCTTTTGCTTAGTGTTCCTAACAACCTGGCAGCACACACTAATTGTACACACATGGTTATAGGATATGGCTTTATGAAGGATGGAGGTTTACAGCCCTCAGTTTTAGTGTGTCTCATAGTACAATTTAACAATAGAGGAGAGCCAGTCATGTCACCACGTGCCGATGCTCCTGCTTCAGGGAGCACTGTGGAAGCAAGCAGGAGCCGTCCAAGAAAGGATTTGGCCTGTGTGTTTAAAAAGGACTCAAGTTCCTTTAATGAGACAATGCTGACAGAACAAGAAACGTATTACCAGTGTAAAGGAGAGAAATGTCTGTAGAACATGAAGGTTTTGATGTTTTTTCAGATTTTCTGATTAAGCTGACTTGTGCTTGGTGCAGTAGAAAAGGAGGGCTGGAAAGGCAACTTTTCACCACCTATGAAAACCTGAACAATTTTTCTCTAAATACCTGAAAGTAGATTTAGGAGCTTAGCATTAGCCATTGAGACTTGTAAGTGCTGGCCAATAATAATGACAGATTTTCCCAGCTGCATCTTAAATCCATTGCTTCTTGTTATAACCTCATTAAGTGAGAAGCAAGATAGATGTTCCTTTAGCACATCCCTTTGTGTTTCTGTAGTCAGTTGTCATCTATCTGTTATTCTCCACATCATTTATTGTATGTGTTACTCTCTCCTGAGCTCTAGAGGAAGCCCCAGACAACTCTAGCACTGCAGATGTGTGATTTTGGCAGGACCACTGAGTTGCTATTCCTCAGAAATAATCCTGCCTCAGTGCAGGGACGAAATGCTGTAGCAGATCCTTTCTAATTAGCTGTGGACACCGAAGGGAGAAGTCCTTCCCCAGTGCTGCCATTACACTGCCAGACCCTGCTCTCTTGAAGGTGGTGAGAAAGCACCCGTTGACCAAAATTATACTGAATCAGATGCAAATAATTCAGACAGCCTTTTGGAAGGTGAATACAGTTTCAGGTAATTATTATGCGTCTTGATTTCTCTTTAGCAGGGTATGCTAGCCTGCACTGAGCTCTGAGCTGCCGTGACAAGGCTATTATCATCTTCAAAAACAGTTAATTTAATGCGACCCCAGACCCTGCATTGTCCCTCTTCTTTCTAAGTCTAGGTTTCAAAAGTCTAGATATCTTTTGAAAGGACACACTCTCACACCTTGTCTGTGTTTTCACCAAATACATGCTTGAAAGTGCCACAGCATATTAACAAACCTTCAAAGCTGGGTTCATTAACAATCAGCATACCTGGAGCTCTGGGATGTTTGCAAACAGCAGGTAACCAGGGGCTAAAATGTGTGAACATTTCTGACAATAATGTGTGCAGGCTGTCACAAAGTGTCCATCCTTGTATATCTTTCTGGATTTCCCACATCCTTTAAATTAGGCCAGCCTTTTGCAGATTGAAAGTATAGAAAAGGATCTGCCAGAAGACAAAATGAAAGATTATAATAATGCTGCAGACAAGAATATATATCTACAGGAATGTGTCTTAAGCAGGTCTGACTTTTATTTGTATGGACAGTCTATTTCTTTATTGGAGATGTGACAATTCTCACATTACAGAGCACAATCATTTAAAATACAATTTTGATTAATACCACTGAAAAATTAAACATTAATGTAGTTCAGTTCCTTCCAAGAAGGAAATTCAAATCCACTGGGGAAGTCACAGACAACATGTGTAAACTCTTTTGTGGATGGAAAATTATGAAACATCCCAGAGCATCATTATTCCTCACTACTTCCTGAAATCTGTGCCTCAAATCCCCCAAACTAACAACGCAGTGGATTTATGATTTACCAAGAGGTCCATGGGTTTCACAGACCATTCACCCAGCCTTGTGAGGAAGTGAGGGATTACAGGGAACTATACAGGCAGGTCAGCCAAGGTTCACGTCTTGACTTAACTGTAAGTTGATGGTGACATTTTCCAGATATTTATGGAGAGTTCATCTTGGGAGATGCTCATTTTATAGACAGGAGGTGGAATTTCCTGAAGCAGGTATTTCCAGTGCCAGGTGCATCCTTACAGAATAGAAAACACTTCCATCTCACCAACCTTTTCAAAGACATTTGAAACATGAAGGAATGACACCATATTATGTAGGTGAGTGAGGAGAAATCTGAGATGTGCCCTTTGTCCCCATACATCCTGCATTCCCAGCCACCATTCACCCATGCATCTTGTACTAGACAGATTCCCAAAATGATGCAAGGAGGTGGAAGTGTAGCTCCTTCCTCTCCACACCAGGAAACTGCGGGCATCCTTGCTAGCAAGGGATGGACAACACCTCTGTAGAGTCAACCCTGAGGCAGAGGAGCCCAGAATCTCAACATATTCATTAAGGGAGGTCTGTGTCTCCCAGGCAGGCTGGCACAATTCCTCCTAAAGCTCTGGAAAGCATTGATAACCGCCTTCTGTTGTGAAAGAGTGTTGCTGTAAATTTTAAGGTTGATATCAGCAGCAGGCAGGAGTCTGCCTAAAAGCAAATTATATACTTCCAACTCTAAATCTCCCGCTACTCTTTGAAATGCCAGATGGTCCATTTATGCAATTGTCTAATTGTTCTTGATAAAAAGCCAGAGGTGTGCATGTCACTTTACAGATAATTTTAAAAGAGTGGGTCTGGGCCATAGATGGCTTCCAGTCTGGATCAGTCACAACCCAGCAAGGGACGGGAATGACACAATTGCAAGTGACGGCTGGAGAAGGTGAGGACTGGAAGAGTGAGAGATCACTCAAGACCCTTCTTGCATACACTGGTTGTCTCCATTCTCAGGAGACATTTTGACTAGAAGTTTAAATGGAGATGATTTTAAGCAGTTAAGGGCTCTGTGGACATGAACTAGTTCAGCACTAGTGGGAAAATGATGGTGACAGTTGTTGCTGATGCTTGATTTCAATGCATTTGTATATAATATTTGTTGGAAGACATCAACAGTTTTCCATTGAAGAATATCATTGGTGCTCACTACACCTGTTCATTAAGTGTTTCCAAAAATGATAACCACTCTTGCCAGCTCTCATTTTGCTGTTTTCTTTTATAATGTTTAGAAAAATTGTGTAGGCAGATTTTCAGATTATCATTGCTTCATTTCCCTCTAGTCTGCACCTACAGATGATCTGCCTCTCTGATCTGTTGGGCAACAGCAAGCTCTTCAAGGAAGTTCCACAGATTTTTGGTACACCTGGGAGCACAGTGGGGTGTAGATCAATAGACACTGTGCTTGTACTCCGCAATATATAGCAAGATATGGCTGTTCAGATTTCTGTGATTTCTATTGCAATATTTATAGGTATATATCTGTAATCAAAATGTAAAATCTATTGAGTGACAGATGCTGAAAGGAGCCCATTCTTTTAGATCCATGTAGAACAAGGAAGATTTTATAGCTGACATAAGCAGGATGTTTTCCATTTGCACCCGCTGTCTTGCGCAGGAGTATCTTGCAGTTGGCAGTACTCAAAGCGATACCAAAGCACAGAGATTACCATTCAGCACAGTGAGCACCAGTATATAGAAGAGGAAATGCTGCTGTATGATGCAGTATGTCAGCTATGCTAAGCTGGACATGCCTGCAGCAGGACTGTATTCTTTCTTTCTTTAGGACAACTTTTAATTTTTATTTCTGTTACTTTTCACATGTGTTTGGTCATCTAGTGCCACACACCTTTATAACTTTGATAAAAGGAGCTAAATATTTTTATTCTTAGTGCAATTCTTTGGAGAGAGAAGTAAAGGGCTTGAATTATTCTCACCATAGCCCACTGTTGCATTGCTGTCACTTCAACCGTTCATGAAGCTCAACTATTTTCCTTCTGCCAGGTATAGTTCTCTGTGTGTAAAAGAGAGCGCACAAATCCCATTACCTGTAAACAAGATTTGTGCACCGATGTCCCATACAGAGATTTGGAAAATGTATTCCCATAGGCCTCTGCCCAGGGAGCTCAGTTGTGTTGCTGGTTTTAAAGTTGATTTAAATGCAAGAGCATACATTTTAAAATGTGGATGTTAGCACTGGGGTGCACAGACCCTGAATCAGGGCAACAGCATTTCAGAAAAGAAAAATATCTGTTAACAAAAGAGGCTTCTACAAGAATGCCATTGGCTTAAGTTACAGTATCTGTTTAATTGAATCAGTTCTGCTGAAACTTTTTAAAATCTGGAAATCACTATCACAAATTCTTTACTGCAGTCAGGATGGTATAACCGTAACAGGTTTTGAACCCCTTCACTGACACTCCTTTTCTCTTCCTTTCTCCTTTTGTTTAAAAAAGTAGAAACAGCATCTCTGAGCATTCTCTGCTGTGTTATCTGCACTGAGAAAGAGGGGTGCCACCCCCCACCTTTTCCAACCACAGGCATTTGCTCTCTGGATATTTGTTTGTGCTACCATGAAAAGGTAGCACCTTGGATGAAAGGACCACCTGAGCAGGATCTGGCCAGCAGGCCTCTAGCCAGAGTATACTGTAGTGCCAGTGTAAAGGTCTGTGACCCGTTTAGATACCCAGCACTTTGCAAAGGCTCTGGCTGTAAAACATGAATGGTGTGCCTGCATTTCACATACCAAGATGCAGTACTTCGGTTTCCTTTATAGTACTTATATCCCAGCTTCTCTTTTGCACAGACTCAGCATCATGCTGTGCTATCAACAAGGTCTAGTTTGCAGAAATGAAGTGCAATGATTCCAGTGCATGGTGCTTCTAGGAGAACACAGGATTATCCCATTCTCCAATCCTTCTGTCTGTGAGCGCTTGTGTCCTAAGACACAGGGTTTATCGACAGAGGGTAAAGTATGAATCTCTGAAGGAGTTAGTTACTACAGTGCTGGAGCTCTGAGAAGGATGGTTGTGCTCAAGGAGTCTGTTTATCAGAGGTGTCTCCTGCCTGTCAACACAAGCACCGTGCACTGTGGTGATCCTGTACCAGTGACAGTGGGTGGGAATCCCCTGGATGCAATTCATTCATGCCGATATTTCCAGATACAGAGATCTGCACCTGAGCTGGGATCCAGTAGGGAATCAGACTGAGATGATCTGGTCTTTAGAGTCAGTGGAAATCTGGAAAGTACAGTCAATGGAGTCTCAAGTACTGGTTATCTTGTCTTAAACTAGGTGTCTGGAATCAGGATAACTTCGACTTCTCTAAATTCAGGAATACAATTAGCTAGGATTATACAGAGTTTTAGTATCAAATGAGGCAGGAGGAAGACGCTTCCAGCCTTAATGATGGTGGAGAAGCAATAAGAGAAATCATTTAATAATAGAGTTTCTCTGTGTGCTATCATCCCTCTGGGTCCAAAACAAATAGCGCTGAGGCTTAATTACATTCTCACTTGAAGTTTGCCAAAGTTCAGATAAGCGGTTTTGAGATAAATTCATTTCCAAATAAACTTTGCTGGTACACACAAGGGGAATTTGCCAAAAGGATTATTGGACATGTACATATTCATCTACTTGGTGGCAAAGAAACTGTGCACATTAATGCTCCCTTTATGGTTGGACTTTTTCAAGCATCGGCTACTGTCAACAGTTTTTCCCAAACTTCGGTTATCATGACTGCCGCTATATCTCATCTTGAAACCTATTTGCAAGAGGAGATTCAAATGATGAAGAATTTTTAAAATGGGTTTATTTAATATGCTTTGCAATTTAGTCATGGCAGGAAATACTTCTTTCTTCATGAGCGTCTGGCTTGGTGGGCTTCAGCTCCCTGGGCTGAACATAACAAGAATCTTTTATTTCTTTCAGACTATCAGAGTTCCTCCCATCTGGCAATTAAGAAAGTGCAGGACAAAAGGGTGTTTCCAACAAACACCAGCTTCAGCAAAAGCTTTTTTTTTTTTTTTTTTCAACCGATTTTGGGTCTGCATCATAAAGCAAAAGGAATGGTACAATATGTGAAGACCTGTGCTCTGTAAACAGATGGCTGTTGATGTGTGTTCCACAGCTGGACTTATGGCTACATTAGCTTGTTCTGATGTGATAAAATTTTAATATCCAGGCTTCATGTGCCAGCTGATAAATGATGAGGGACAAATTAAAAACAGTTTTGTGAGCACGCAACAACACTGTATCAGGAGTCTGTCAATTAGGTGCTAGCACAGAACGTTGTCATTATACAAGTGCCTTTTGGCTATAAATGACTGTCTAGCAACTCTACTAGAAACCTGGGTCTAGAGAATTGCTAGTAGGAGGCCGATTTCAAAGTTCATTAGCCTAAAACTTGGCAGACCAATTCTCAGGCCAGATGTGCATTTTTTATTTTCCCAAAAATTGTATCAATCCATTTAAGTACCTTTGATCTAGAGTTTGGCAAACAACTCACAATTCTCAGTTTCATATGGATGTTTTTATTCCAAACTTTAGGTTAACAACAGTTTCCTTAAAAAAAAAAAAAAAAAAAAAGGGCCTTGTAAGCAGCTAGCCCTTCAAGATAGCTGTATTGGCCTCCTACATTTTCCCTCTTTCCCCTCCTCAAATACCTCTTGCAAATGGCAGGGAACAAAAGGCATGAACATGCCTAGTAGCCTTGTTGCCATGCTTCTGTGCCAAATTGAAAACATGCCACCCTATAACAAATCTTGACCTACAGTGTAATTGCTCCATTTTTCATGGTTTCCTACTCTATCCAGGCCATTTCAAATTGCACTGACCTGCCACCCACTATTCCAGACAAGTTACCAGCCAGAAGTCCAGCTTTTAAATGAAACAGGGTTTTAACTCCAAAATGGCATGAGGAATTTAACTGCTTCAAGATGTATCATGTATTGCTAACCAAAGCCTGGCGTGCTGCCTAATATATGACATCCCCATGGAAATGTCAGCAAATTCTACCGTAGTGCAGAAATAGCAGAAGCTGCCTACAGTAAAGGGAATGAGTGGGGAAGATTATAGCTGTAGTAGTGAGCTTCATTGCTGAAAGCTTTCAAAATAGGTCTGCAACTACAGCTAGATTTTTACTGAATCATGTCACAGATTTCCAGAGGATTTTGTAGACCGAACAATATAGTTGTTGATACAATGAAAAAAGGCACTGGATCATTAAAATGTATTTTTAATGGATAACTAGTCTTTTAAAGCGGTAGTGAGTGAGAATCAGTACACACACTGTTTCATGCGGACACCTAAACCCACAGATTTTCTACAGTCTTACTGATAGTTTTGGAGGTGCCTCTTTGTGCTCAGACCTGGATTAAAGTAAAGGTGCTGTAAACGTTCTTCACAGGATCCCAGATCCTTCAGATACACAAGGGTCTAATTTTCACTTTCATTAGGGTTTAGGATATAATATCCGTTTGTAGCCCAAGCTGATACAAAGCACACCTTGAAAATATAATTGTCCACCTTTCTCTGCAGGCAGCCTAGAACAAGGATTTGTGCCATATAAACCATCTGGACATCTTAAGCACTGTAATATTTAACTCCGTCGGTGTACCAGTGACAGAGGGAGGCTGTGGCAGAGGAAAGTGCTGGCTGGCCAGAAACACTGTCTAACACAGCATGTGCTTAGCCAGGCTTAGAGCAGACCAGGCATACAGTCTGGCCTTAACAGAGTAAGAGAGCAGTGTCACTCTGGCCTGCCNGCTTAGAGCAGACCAGGCATACGGTCTGGCCTTAACAGAGTAAGAGAGCAGTGTCACTCTGGCCTGCCCAAGGATGGCTGCTGCCCTGCCTCGGGGAGAGGGCAGTGAGGTTGCAGGATGCTAAGGAGCCTCCTTAATCTGGACTGTCTGGACACGGGAGGATGAGCCCATATTGCTCCATCAGAGAGAGCTCTCAGGACGTCGTCAGAGCTGGTGATGCTTTCAGCTGGCATTGCTGGCACTAGGATGGCGTGAGGCAGGATACGGGTCTCTGAGCAGTGCAAGTCCCCTGCCTCCTTGTGCTATCCTAGGGCAGAGAAAGCACCATTTGGGGGGAGAGGCACCTGCTCCTCCTAGCTGAAGTCTCCTTGGCCCAGTAGGGACTCTTTTGACTACAAAGAGATGCCAGGTTTTCGCGTGTTGTCAGGGTCTTCAGCACTGTTTCTTGATGAACGGTATTAATAAGTCAGGTGTTTTACCCAGCCCAATTGATGTTTTGTCCCTGGAGAGGTGTAATCGAGGGGTGTGGGAGAAGGATGTTCGTGTAGTAAATCTTTTATTATTTAAATAGGAAACATTCTTTATAGGGGATATGAGCAGTGTTTAAAAGCTGCAGAGCTAGACACTCCAGGGATCAGCTGTAAACGAAGGTTAAGCTTTGTGAAGGCTTCTACCTTTGGTTTTTTTATTGAATTGCTATTGTGACTGGGGCCTTGATGTTTTATAACCCTGGCCATATGGTTATGTGGTTTTGGAGAAGAGAGTTTGGCAAAGGGCGTCGGAAAGCAGGGAGGGAAGGGAGGTTGTTGTTACTGCTGCAGTGAAACGAGTGTGTTCAATTTTCCCATTCTGGTTGTCCTAACTTACAGCATATGGACATCAATTCCACAGTCTTTATGGGGAAATCACATGGGCATTGTTAAATCATTTAATCTAAACTTTGAAAGAAAAATAATAAGGTGATTAAGGACAACCTGAAGCTACTTGATAACGTGATTCTGAGAGGACAGAATCGCCTTTCATTACCGAGCTAGGACAAACACTAGCTGCTGAGTGCAGGGAAGAAGTAGGTGGTGGATTTTTCTGATTTTTTTCAATAGGGCAGCTGCTTATGTTCTTTCCATTATAAGAGAGACGGACGCACAGAGCAAGAGCATCAATGCCTTCTGCAGAGAGCTCTATTAGTTCTGAGCTGAAATTGAACCATGCTAATTTTAAAGCACTACAATACAGCCATTTTATTTCCTCCAGCTGTGGGTCTTCACTTTCAGCTAGAAAGAGGAGGCAGAAAGACGGGGTGAAAGACGGACTGGGGAAAAAAAACCCTGCAGGATGCCTGTCAATACCTGCTCTTGAGTTAGGAGACTCTGAACAGGACTAGAATTGAAAGTAATTATTAAAGTATTGTACTGCCTCCCCCTGGAAATGAGCACAAACCTTGTTCTTCTCTAAATATTTGGGATGCACAATTCAAGAATTTCTTTTCCACCTGAAGTTCTTCTTAGGATGTTAAAAATATGGGGAGTGCCTAGAGTATCCTAACAGAGTGCATGTGGTAAAGCCTGCTATTGCAATTCTTTTCATCAGAGGCATCGGTGGGAAATCTTTTCAAAGACACAAGAGGGAATTGGGTACTTACTTACTTCCTACCCAGTGCCTAAATCCCCTCTGTGTCACTGGAGACCTCTCCTTAGACGAATTACCAATGAACTCTGAAGAATCCTTTTCCAGATGTGAAGCTGGATTTATGATACTAGAAATCCTCAACAGCAGCAAAGTACTGAATTTATAGTTCATGTTTGGGTGTTTTCAAAAAGGCTCACTTGCTAGAATTTTGTTGGAGGTTTCCCTATTAATTGATATAAAAGTTAAGATGAAAAGAAATATCAATGAGTGATTGGCAGGTGCCCAGGTGATGTTTGCAGGCATTTTCTTTGGTGACATTTATGAAATGTTAGTGAAGTTGAATGTTCCCAAGATATCAGCCCAGACTTTGCAGGAAGTCTAAGTCATTTCATCCTACAGAACAAAACAGAAAGCATCTGTTTCTTTAAATGTTTAATGAGATGTGGCACATACAGCACTGAGGATCTAAAAGCTAAATACACTTTGGGACCTGCTTTATACCTCTGTTCTTTGACCATCTACAGTAAATAAATGCAGTTTAATGCACTGTACTTAAATGATATCGTTATTCATGCTGTTATTTTTGAGGCAGTGTATCTCAGGCACTTCACGCTGGTAGTGTGCAGTTTAGGTAGCTCTAGGGATGCTTCAGAGAGTGGAAATGAGTAAGCATCTGTGATGAAATTGCCCAATTGTTTTGTGAGTGGTAGCACCCTGGCTTTGCCAGAACGGATACGTTCCAGCTGTACACTGACTGCAAACTAACAAGAAATGGCAAGAATTGCTGTATGACAATAACTCCTGGAAGTGACAGAAGGGTGGCCTCCCCAACAGGACAAGAAGGGAGAATTGCCTCACCTTCTTGGAGCCAGAGCTATGGCATTTCTCTGAGACCTGAAAATTTCTTCCAGGCTGTCTATGATGCTGCAATGTCAAACCACTAGCTACTCATTACATCCTACCAGCAAAGCCTGGCTCCGGCAACTCGGTGCCAGACACAGATAATATTAATTTATTATACTGAGGAAAACTATTTGTAACAGGTATGTGCCAGACACGTTTCCGATCTCATTAAGAAGTTAAAAACCAAAATAAGGCAAAAGGTGGATTTCAGCTGCCATCCAACAAAGCACATTCATGCATATGTACTTTCAAATGTAAAAAATCTCATTGCTTTGGAAGGCCAAACATATATCCTTCATATTAGCACTTAGATTACCACTTGGCTTACAGTTGTTTTTTATCTCCAGTGTTGTAAAAATGCTTGATCATGTGCCCTAAACTCTCCCGTCTTTGAGAGATCCTGAGTAGACAGTAAGCTCTGTAACTTTCATCGTGTGAAGGCTGACAACACGCACGCCTGCATCCCCTGCCTCTGGAAGCAAGGCTGGAGAGGGCCACAGGCACACAGCACACAGCCTTGCTGAGACATGGCCAGTATGGAGTCTACCTGCTTAGTGCAAACTACGGGCAGATGAGGGGATGTAAAACTTGATCTGCTCTGGTCATTTCTCACCTTGGTGCTGTTTCATGGATCCTACTAAAAGTGGCAGTTCTGGGCCAGGTTTACAAAAAGTCCAAAGTTAAGGTCCGTATGGGTAGGCATCAAAACAAATACCCAAAGGACTGTTCAGACCTAGGTGTCACTGCTTCCTCTGAAGACTTACTGTGGACAAGGGTGCACGTTTATGAAATGGAAGGTGATCATCACTAGCCTCCAACATGCCACTAGAGAGCTTCAGGATCTGTTGCTAGCAACTGGGTTACCCTTCAGAGCAGTAGACTTCTAAGAAAAGAGATAATGTGTAGAGTCACATTCCTTGTTCATTCTTTTCTCTGTGGTACATTGTACTGAAAATGTTTCTAAAAGAAATTTTAATTTGGATCTCCCAGGTTTTCTTAAAGAGTTTTAGTGATGTCCAGATCTGTCTTGTAAAGTCCCTGGAGTAGGGATATATGCCCTACTCAGTAAACTTTACCTGTAGTGCAACACTCACCACTCCAGCAGTACTGCAGGTGAGTAGGACCAAAAAGTGCATGGGAAGTGATTAGACAATTTAATTTGAATTCAAAGACAACCAGAACCTCTTTGGCTGACAGTAAAGAAACACTAGGTTCCACAACTCAGTGTTCCCTATCCTTTAGTCAGGCAAACTCCAACCTGCTGCCTTATCGGAAGCTTCTGATCCTGCTGCCACCACAGGAGTGTTTGTACCTGGCATAAATATTTTTCAAATAATGTTTAGTTGTTTTGCTTCATACCAAAATATGTGCCCTCTGAGGAAGGCCTCTGATATGTACCTGCAGACTGCCAGCTGCCACTCCAGTCACCATGCTATGGTTGTTTGAACTGTCTTTTATCTATCTGAACTGTGAGAGTCATGGAGTTCTTGGACTAGCACAACTCCGTTGTCATAGTAACCACTAATTATATTAAAATAAGCCTCTATTCACCTAAATAATAGTTAATAGTTCCTAATATTCTTCACAGATATTTTCTTTCAAATCCTTGTTTCTCATGAAGCTGGAACAGCTCCTCATATCTCGAACAAACACATAAGGAAAAACATAAAGTAAGATCTTATAAACACACAGAGAAGGATCAAATCCACTCTTGTGCACCTATTTTTAATCCCTGTCACTGCCTACATTACATGAACTATTTTCAAGCAGAAACCCCCCTTTACTTTGATTAGTAGTTCCACTTCAAAATCAATGACATAATATATCCTTTGGGAAGAAAACAATTTCTGAGAATAAATAAAGGTCCAGATTTCTGGACCTTGGGAATAGGACTGTTAAAATCCAAACCAGCTGTTTAGGAAGCTCCTCAGAGGCTTCTAAAATACAGAAGAGATTTGACAATTGATCTTCAAGCAAAAGTGTTTACGTTAAAAAATAAGTATCATTAACAGGACTTTGATGTCTTATTATCTAAAATTAGATACTACTTAGTTCACTAATTTCCTCTGGTTTTCATCTTGTACAATTAACCTGCAGGAAACATACCCAGTGTTAGCTAAACACTAACTGAATGACAAGGAACGGATTGACGTGACACAAATCACAAACAATACAATTTCTTGAGACCCCCTTGTAAAGGGCAAGAAGTAACTTTTGTTCTATTCATACAAATGCATTTGTGCAAGGCTCTCTGCGTTACGCTAGCAACCTGAGGCTGCCCTTCCAAATCAGTAAGCTTCTGGGTTTTAATCACTTCAAGTAAATCAGCTATTCTAGTTACCAACAGGGAAACAGTTGCCAATCATAGTAGAGAAGAAAGCAGACCCACTGCAGGGCATGAAATTAAATTTTCCAGGTAGTAGCCAGTAATTGATACCACAATGTGACCTTTGCCTAAAGCAGCCAATTTAGAGCCGTATGGAACAGCAGCTGGGGCAGGCCAGAGTCTGTGACCACCAGCAGGCTTGCTCGGCAAAGAAACTTCTCCGACAGTATTCTCTGCTTCCTCTGGCAGGTAGTTCTGTGGCTTTGTCATCTACACGAAGTGAGACTCTCACCTGATGCAGACAGCACCCCAAGAATATTTTTGTACAGATCTATTTTTAATTTTTTTTTTGTAACATGGCAAAATAAGAATACAGCAAATTTGCATACAAGTTACAAGGAACTGACAATTTTCCTTGATACTAGCATATTGTACATGCCGTTAGACAACGGCAACTTTTGTCCCAACTTTATGGCCCAAAATTTAATGAAGAACCTGTCTGAGTAATCTTCATTGTATCCCCTTCAGAAATCAAGCATGGCTTCTTCCAGCGGGACTCTGAACATCCTTTAAACTTTTAAATCTTTGAAACTTAAACTTTTAAATTGCCAGAGTCTCTGGGCTCCCACTGACTCAAGAGCATGTGAAGCTGGTGATTCCCATGTGGGATCCACAGTCAGCCTTGAGCCATACCCACAAACCAAGGCACCTGAGTCAGGCACGCAGCTGGTCCTGCCATTCCAGGCAAGAGAAACAAACATGATGGAAGGGTATTTATCTCAGCTGCATGCTCAGGCAACTTCCAGAGGTGCCCGTCTCCCATTCGCTATTGCTTGATGAGAGAACCCAGAGTCCCCAGAATCCCAAAATAGGGAGGTCAGTGAAATGACCAAAGCAAAGGAAGGTTAGTCTTGGTCTACCTGCTGAAGCCAACAAAAGGCTTTTCCAAGAACTTCAGATCAGTACCTAAACTGACATCTGCTACCAATGAAATCAAGAGGAGCTTTGTCACCAACACCACGCTGTACTGATCAGGCTACAAAACTGAAAGCACACATACGGGAGTCTTTGTAAAGTGACTGTCTTTCACACCTTACAAAATCCAACAGCTGCTTGAAAATGAGTCCTCATGCCCACATGGAGGGCCTTCCTATGAATTTTCTCCACCACATTTTTCTCCATAAAATTAATAGGACTATATGTGTGTTTAAAAACAGGCAGGATTCACCAAACTGGTGCCTGGAACAAGCCCAGTACCACTGGGCCTTCCTCACGAAGCACCCTTTACAGTACTGAATATCAAACCCGCTGCTGACATTTTTACTGCTGTGCTGTATGAACAGTAATGCATTCTCTTGGGCCACTGGTGTTTGAAGCTGTGCACTGACTACAAAACTAATAAACCCAAGAAATGCTGAAAATGCTATCAGCTGGGAGAAATTAGACACATATCATTTAGAAACGCTTCTCCAACCCCAGTTGTTTCTCAGATTATTTCTTTTTACAAACACGCATTCAATGATCAGACATGAAATTCTAGCTATTTGATTAGAAATGCCTCCTGAGTTTGGGCTTACTAGAATACAAAACCAAGTGAAGAAACAGGAATAGATTAAAAAAAAAATCCCCACACAATTAGATTTAGCTCTCTCAGCCATATCATTTTATGATTGCAGAAAAATGGAAAGTCACAGCTCCCTACTCAATTTAGGTTGCGATCAGATTCTAATTCAGATTTCAATTAATATTCTAATTTTAGGGAAAAAACTGCCACAATAGTAAAGAGAAAAATGAGCTGCAGGGACTCTCTGTACAGAATGAAATGAAGGTCAAAGTTCAGAAATGCAAGGATGAATAGAGACCCCATGCTGTTCATTATGACCACTGCATACTAGGAAGGGCAACCAAGCAAGATATTTCCTTTTCCCTTTTGATTGAATCGCAACAAAAATAACTTCCTAACGCTTTCTCATCTCACGTTCCTGCAAATGAGACCAATAGCTGTCATAAACTTCTTTGACATGCCGGTAGCACCAGCAAAGGAAATATGACACTCGGCTGTCCTGCTGTCATAGCTACACCTCTCTCTCAGCCTGCTGTCACTGAGTTATATTATACTAGCAGGGAGGGGTCGAGTGTCTCTGAACCACAGAAAAAAAGAATTTTGCTGCTCCAGGAAAAGGGTGACATGACTTCCTGGCACAGGATATGTGTGACATGTTCCCTTCCACCCCTGCACCCACCCACACATGCACACACAGCCCTTGTTTCCTTCCTGGCACTGAGCAAATCCTCTTTTGCCATATCCACTCCACCTGGAGCACTGCACCTGCCCCTGCTGCAGCAGCCCCCAGCAGCTCCCCTGCGCCCTCTCTCCTTGCAGCCTCAGGTGCCTTCTGCACCCACTTTTCTGGTTCAAAAGACACTGCAAGGTACCCCAGCTAAATAGCTAAATCCATGGACAAGTGCTCATGACAGCCATCAGCATGTAGGATCAAGTAGGCGTCTGCTTCTGTTTGGCTTTCAGGTTGGCTGTGGTCTTCTGCTTGCTCAGGAACTTCCAGCAGACTGTGAAAGCCAACCCATAGTGGTGATGGAAAATTGGACTGCTGAGGGACTATGCATAAAGAAATAAACATTGTCCCTGTTTCTAACAGTTGGAGGGTCATAAGGAGTTTTCTGTGAAACAACCTGAGGATAGGATATGCCGTGGCTAGAATGGCAATTTCATGTGAAGCTGCTTGAAATCAAAACATGGAAAACACCCTAGATACTACACAAAGCTGAGATACAAAGCATAGGATAGCTTTTAACTGACAGCTTAGTCTTATTAATGTATGGTCCTGATGCCAAAAAAAATTTGGACATAATGTTCTGCTATTTGCCCTTGAGTATCAATGTTCGGTGTAGACGAGACAGAAGTACCCCTGTGCAGAGGCAATACCAAGGTGGTGCCTGCAAAGGCACTGAAAGCCAGTGCTTTCTGGCAGAGAGGCGGAGAGGCAGAGGCCAGACATCAGGAGACTAGGGCCTGGCTGTGCCGGGACAATCATGCAAATACTTGCGTCAGACGTGGAGATGCCAGAGCTCTTGCTTCAATGCCAGCTCAGGTGAGGAGGCTGTTTGAAGGGACAGAGTGTACCCTCAGCAAGTTTGCTGATGATACAAAGCTGGGAGGAGCGGCTGACTCTCCAGAAGGCTGTGCTGCCATTCAGCGTGACCTGGACAGGTGGAGAGTTGGGCGGAGAGGAACCTGATGAAGTTCAACAAGGGCAAGTGTAGGGTCTTGCACCTGGGGAGGAACAACCCCATGCACCAGTACAGGTTGGGGGCTGAGCTGCTGGAGAGCAGCTCTGCAGAGAAGGACCTGGGAGT